>VSMD01084556.1:0-21192 GCA_008750895.1 Mirza zaza
GAGAAGGGGGCGCGGAGGGGGGGCGCGCGCGGGGGGGGCGCGGAGGGGGGAGCGCGTGGGGGGGCGCGGAGGGGCGCGCGGGGAGCAGGGGGCGCGGGGGGGGGGCGCGGAGGGGGGTCGGGGGCCGCGCGCGGAGGCGTGGGGCGCGAGAACAGGGGCGTCGCAGGCCTCCGCAGGTGCGCGGGCGGCGGCCGCAGAGGGACGGGTGGCGCCCGCCCGTCGACTGGCGTCTGCCGGCGGGCGCGCGCCTGCACTGCGCCCTGCTGGTTCCAGGCCTCGCCCAACTGGTGCGCCAAGGCGCAGATTCTGACCGCAGCTTTACGTTCTCTTTGCCTCATTTGCGACGTCTCCCCCGCGCTCCACCCGTAAGGACAATACTAGTAACAGTAGTGTCAGTTACCGCGTAGTGTGCTTGGCTGTGGGGTCGGATGGGCACAGGCTCACATCCTACGTGGCCATCTATTGGTTAGATGAAGTCAAACTACATGAGTTTGGCCTAAACCAGTGGCTCTCAAACTCGGCGATACCCTAGAGTCACCTGGGAGTGTTTTATAAAGTCCAGTTCCCAGGCCACACGCCTACTAATTACTTGAGAATCTCTGGGGCAGGGCGCAGGCACCAGCATTTTAGCCGACACCGATGTGCCAGTATCTGAGGACTGGTGAGCTAACTCCCAGGCTAGCCCCTTGGGGCTCAGTGTGGTCCTCAGACCGGCAGCACTGGCGTCATCTGGGAGCGTGTCAGAAACCCTGGAATTCAGGCCCACCATAGACCTACTGAATCAGTCGCTGGGAAATGCTGCTTGTCAACGTGCGTGGGAGAAACGCTGGTCTGATTTGCTCCTGCTCCCTGTCGGTACCGCGGGGGTAGTAATCGCACACAAACTTACCTGCTCCTAGTCAGCCCAGACTCGCCTGCTCGTAAGACTCACCTGGAACGTCTGATGAAGGTATGGATGCATTAGGCCCTACCCAAATCTTACTGAATCACAATGTCCAGGGTTTGGGAATTTGTATTTGTACCATGTTCCCCCTTCCCCGCCAGGTGATTCTTACAATTGGCAAGTTTGGGAAACCCTGAGTTATAATCCTCAAAGCATTATTGTCAGGATTACATGAGAAAATAGAGGTCTTTCTTATTTTTGTCATTATTGCCATACAGCAAGTGTTTACCATTGTGTGACACAACGCTAGCTGCTTGGTGCACACTCTGATCAAATGAGATAAATGTCATTGTCTCCATTTTGCAGAGAAAGAAACAATTTCAGAGAAGGAAAGTCACTTTCTCTAGGTCACACACCTGGGCCATAGCTGAGCCAGGCTGACTCCAAAGCCCATGCTCGTACCACTCCCTGCTTCCAAGGAAGTTTAATTCCTGCTTTTCTTTCCCTTGAGAATAAGTTTCACCTTTAAGACAGCCATTAAAATTCCATGTTCATTTACCAGTTCACATACTCACCCACTTGTTTTCTTCGCCCCATATTTACGGAGCACCTGCCTTGGGCCAGACCCTGTGCTAGGCAGCGAGGGCGCGGGTGGGCGAGCCACCCCTGCCCGGGGCTCACAGGCCAGTGAGGGAGATGGACGATACACAGCAAGCTCGCCAAGGCTAGTTAACTACAGTTTGGACATGGGCTAGAAGGACAGCATTCCATAAAAGCACAAAATGAGGCCCCTACCCTCGTTTGTGGAGCCAGGGCATGCTTCTTTGAGGAAGTCTTTGATGGAAGAGCTGAAGGACAAGGAGGGGTGACCAGGTGAAGAGGGGAGGGAGGTGTGTACCAGGCAGCGGGACCCTTCGGCCAACAAGAGCGGGACGTGCTCACAGCCTGGCAGCTCAAGCCCCCAACTTGTAACCTAGTGTTTTGCTCACACAAATCTGGGCTTTACATGGTGCCAGAGTAAGTTAAAAATACACATATTCCAACTTCAGTCCAGTTAAAAATCCTTCTAAAGTCCTCTTTCTCTGGCTGGAGCACGTCCCAGCAACTTGGCTGGGAATTTCAGGCCCTTTTTTGTCTTGATGCGGAAAATGTCGGGCGCCAGGACGCGGCCGATTGACGCCTCCCCCTAGTTCTGCATCTCCGGGGGCCAGTGCTGCGCGTGGCCGCTTAGAGGCAGGCTGCTGGGCCCGCAGCACACAGCCACCCCCTCGGCCCGGCCTGTTTCCGGCCACGCTGCTTGTGTGATCCTGATTGGGTAATTTTTGAATCCCACTGTTTTCGATTGGATGTTAAAGCTTGTTGTTGATTGGATGTTAGAGCTTGTTGCTGATGGGATGCTTCTTGAGCCCTACCAAGGGTATAAAAGCAGGGGCAGAAGGGCAGGAAGAGAGAGAACATGGGAAGACACTAAGAGAGCTGTGACACTAGGTGTGCTGAGCCTGCTGTAGAAGAATAAAGGCTGTTCTCCGACTTTTCGTGTGCCGCTGGGTTCTTTCCCCGGTCAAATGAATAAGAGCTGTAATGCTTAGCTGTACACACTGCTGCAACAGTCTTATCACTTCCATCTTGGGTGATATATATCTCATACTCTAGTCACATCCAACTTAGGTAGGCTTTTGGCAATACCTTCTTTCAATAAGTCCATGTCCTGTCATAAGCTATTCATGTGGCGTCTCTCTGTCTATATCCATCCATTTATTCATTTGGGGGAGGAGAGAGTTATTCTACTCATTATGCAACACAGAGCTCAAATGTTACTTCTTCCACCATTCGCCAGGTGGAGTTAGTTGACCCCTGATCTATGCCCCCGTAGTATCTTATGTTCACTTTATTACAGCCTAGGCTGACCACGGACACATAGGTGTGGGGGCAGTGTTTTTATCTAGGATAGACCAGATTATGCTAAGGTATTATTAAATTAGCCCTGAAACTCAGTGGTTGAACACAACAAAAACATTTCTTTTTTATAAGACAACTAACAATATTGTCATTATTGCCATACAGCAATGTGCGACCATCTTCATTATCTAATTTTAGGGCATTTTCATCACTCCAAAATGAAACCCTATACTTGTTAACAGTCACTCCTAAGTACCTCTCCCAACCCAGCCCTAGGCAATCATTACTCTGCTTTCTGTCTCTGTCTTTGCCTACTCTGGACATTTCATATACATGGAATCATAGACTATGTGGCCTTTTGTGTCTGGCTTCCTTCACTTAGCATAGCGTTTTCGAGGCTCCCCATGTTGTAGCAGATGTTAGTCTTTCCTTCTTATTGCTGAATAATATTCCACGGTGGTCTATGGATAGACTGCATTTTGTTTATCTACTTATTGGTCGACAGACATTTATGTGGTTTTACTTTGGGGCTATTATGAAAGTTTTATTTCTTGAGTTGCCATAGCCAACTAAGAGCCCATCCAACACCCCAGGGCAGCCGCGTCCACGTGCGGACACCCAGGCCCCTGGCTGCTTCAGTCTTGTGCTCTACCATGCCCACACCACACCTCATCCGCCACAGGCGGGGAGGGAGAAGTGACAGGAACCGGCTTCTGCTCTTGGATGCTCAGACCTGGAAGTGGAACATGTCACCTCTGCTTACCACTTGCCGGCCAGAGCTGGTCACACGGCCCTGTGTGAGTGCGAGAGGGCTGGGTAGTGTGCCCTCCCCATGTGCTCAGAGAGAGGACAGGAGGACCGGATATTGGTGAGCACAAGTAATTATCCCAGGCGGGCTAATAATTTGGCATGCCTTCAAACCATTATTCTTCAAATATTTGTTGAAAGGGTATTTGAGAAGAGGCTGGATGTGGTCGGGTATTAAGAATGAAAACAAACAGGACTCTTGGCAGTTTCAGTCTCTCTGTTGTGCAAGCAAAACAGCTCTATGTTCAAACTTACATCTTATTCAGCAAAGGGAAAGGCCTGCAGTTAATCTGAACCCTCTCCCCTAAAAGATGAGTTTTAGGGGCCCATAAATCTTGGACCATGCTTCCTGGATGTCTTATCATCTACCTAAGTGGTTCCTCAAAGAATTCTTCCTGACCATGTACAGTACTTTCCTCAGAAGGAATTCCAACGATGATATAGTAGAGGCAGCTAGCTGCCTATCCAACGTTTATTCACCTTTTGTTTCTTTCTTTCTTTCTTTCTTTCTTTTTGAATTTTTTATTTTTCAGAGATGGGGTCTCATTATGTTTCCTAGGCTGGACTTGAACTCCTGGGCTCAAGTGATCCTCCTGCCTTGGCCTCTTGAGTAGCTGGGAGTACAGGCACATGCCACAGCACCAGTCTTTCCTTTTATTCTTTCTGAAGGTAGTATAGCAGCAAGAGCTGGCGGCTTACCCAGTAACCATCCTCCTCCTTTTTCCTTAATAACGAGATTCTGATTTTAGTTGGGAGTAACAATGTACCCACACAAAAACTTTATTTCTCAGTCTTCTCTGAAGATGACAGTACTTGAGCGGGGCTTCCAGGAAAGTTCTTTATTTTTATTTGTTTATTTTGATTAAACAACAGAAAATTATTTTTTCTTAATTCTGGAGGCTAAAAGTTTGAGATCGAGGTTTTGCCAGGGTCAATTTCTTGTCTTTGGGTTATGGATGGCCATCCTTTCCCTGTATCTTCACAGGGTCTTTCTTCTCTCCAGGAAAGCTCTTTAAATGTCATTGACTGTGCAGAGTCGCCTCTTGTAATCTTGCCTCTTCCTCGTAGTCAGAACGTGGATGAAGATACCATGGGCAGGAGGTGGTAGAATCAGGAATCAGACTGTGGTGTAACTGAGGGTAAAGCTGGAGCTGTTTCCCACTGAGTGTCACTTGGTTGGGGGTGGCAAGAAGGAAGGGCCGGGCAGAGAATACGAGGATGGAGGGGTGGAGGGGAGAGGATAGGGAGGCAGGAAGTACTTAGAGAGGCACCACGGACAGTCAGTACAACCTGACTCAGTGTTGCTTGAAATGTGGGAACTGGGCCTTTTGTGCTTAACTAACTTTTAGTAGCCTCTCCATCAACATAACTCTGAAGTTTCATTTATCCGTCTCCTAATATTTAACAGAAAATTTGTTATAGTGCAAAAATCAAGGGATTTGGAGTCTGGATGCCTGTATTCTTTGTTTAGTGTTATCAATAATTTGCCATGTGTCCTTGGAAAAGTCATTTGACTTCTGAGCTTTACCTTCTCCCAATACTAGGGTGAGATTATATATAGGGCAAGGAGCTAGGAGAATCCAATGAGGCAGTGTATTTGGTTTCTAAGTTTTATTTATTTGTGTTTAATTAAATATAGCACTTAGAATACTTGTCAATAGTGGGGAAATTAGAAGATGCAGAGAAACAAGAAGAAAAATTGCAAATATCCCTTGTGGTAGGCTATTTGGCTGGCTAACCCAATGCCAGCCTGCCCCCTGGTTTTCCCAGCCTCCCTTGCAACTGGGTGGCCATGTGACCCAGTTCTGGCCAATGAGATAAAAACATAAGGCTTTTGCCTTTCTGGCTCAAAGGAACAGATGTAACGGAACATAACACGTGCAGTTGCACACGTGCCAGCTTGAGACCACAGGGAAAGGCAAGGGAACTGCGCAGATCCTGCCCCCGACAGTCTTGTGCTGCCGAGCCAACACCAGCAGCCGCCTACCTCCAGACTTATTTTTCAAGAAGAATAAACCCTTGCTATTTTTAGCCACTGCTAGTTGGGTTCTCTGTAACTTCTACCGTAACTATTATGTTAATATACTCCTATCTTCCAGAGATCATAACTGCTAACACCTCAGCATGTATCTTTTCAGATCTTTTCCAATGCACACAAAGCAGGAAAATATTTTGAATTATTAAGATGTTGTTTCCTCATAACACGTGACCTTTCCTCTTTTGTGTTTTATACCTGCAATTCAGGCCTTTTGTGTTTTATACCTACAATTCAGGTATTACCCATGAGGGACAATAAATAGTCTACAAAAACAAAAGATCAAATTCCTGGCTACTCATAAAATGACTTGAAAACGTATAGCAGGGACAAAAGTTTGATAGTCAAAGCATTTTTTTTGTGTGTGAGATGAAGTCTCGGTCTGTCGCCCTGGGTAGAGTGTAGTGGTGTCATCATAGCTCACTGTAACCTCACACTCCTAGGCTCAAGTGATCCTCCTGCCTCAGCCTCCTGAGTAGCTGGGACCATAGGCACATGCCACCATGCCTGGCAATTTTTCTATTTTTAGTAAAGACGAGGACTCACCCTTGCTCAGGCTGGTCTCGAACTCCTAAGCTCAAACAATCCTCCTGCCTCAGTCTCCCAGTGAGCTGGGATTACAGGCATGAGCCACCACACCTGGCCTTAAAGTACTTTTTGTTCACAAGAGCCAGGATTTTGTGACAGGACAAACAATGTTTTATCTCCAGATTTGCAGCAGCCTGACTTTGTACATAAAACAGTAAACTTGGAAGACTCAGAGCACATGATTTGTAAGATAAACTCCAGAAAGAAGAAGAGTGCAGGTCCAAAAAGAGATTAGAGTTGGAATATCTGGAGAGGAAATGCAGAATTAGAGGGATGAGACCAGAGCTGACACATCGCCTAGGTTCCAAGACAGGGCCCAGAGCTCTGCCCCACACCTGAGACTGGGAGTGGACACTCTGAATAGCTTTAGTGAGAACATGAACGTAGAAGGCACTTGAGCCTCTCTTCCCAGGATGCAAGTTCGTTAAAGTCACTCTGTGTCAAACCTGATACCCTGAGGGCAAAGTAGTCATTGTTTGGACAAGGCTGAGGGCATCCTTTCACATGTGGGAAACTAAAAATTTCCCATGAACCTCTGTGCTGAATATCAAACAGGCTGAGAAGAAATCGACACAAGGTAAACCAGGAGTGCAAGGACATTTCTGTTGGCAGACAGGGTGGGCCACAGGCATTAGCAGCAGGTATCACAGCTTGATGATGAGGACCAGAGAAGATGAACCACAGACTCCAGGGAAGAACAGAGGTACCTGGGACCAGATGCTGCTCCTCAGGATTCCGGGACAATGCATCTGTCCACTGAAGAACTGAAACCACCCCTAGAGAGCAGAGAAGGAGCAGAAAATGATCTTCAACTGATCACTTTAAATCAGGAAGTGTCTAAGTTACTTTGTTTTTTTTGTTTTTGTTTTTGTTTTGAGACAGAGTCTCACTTTGTTGCCCAGGCTAGAGTGAGTGCCATGGCGTCAGCCTAGCTCACAGCAACCTCAAACTCCTGGGCTCAAGCAATCCTCCTGCCTCAGCCTCCCAAGTAGCTGGGACTACAGGCATGCGCCACCATGCCTGGCTAATTATATATATATATATATATATTAGTGGGCCATTGAATTTCTTTCTATTTATAGTAGAGACGGGGGTCTTGCTCTTGCTCAGGCTGGTTTTGAATTCCTGACCTTGAGCAATCCTCCCGCCTCGGCAATCCCCCCAGAGTGCTAGGATTACAGGCGTGAGCCACCGTACCCAGCCAGTCTAACTTACTTTGAATCGCAAGATTATGTTTTCTTCATGCTGTTGCAGTTAACTGGAAAAAAAAAGAATAAGTTTTCTATAATCAAGAATGCCGTACGGTAGCCTAATATAAGTTCAGTTTAAATAAATAAACCTATTTTTTTATACCCAAGTTTGCATTTTGTAAATTTTAGCCCACTACCATACATACCCTATTTATAACATATATGCAATTTTTTCCAATATGGAAGAATATTGTACATACTGTTTTGTAAATTTCTGTCCCCTCAAAATCTTTCTACGTCTGCAAATATTAATTTGTTGTATATTGAGAATTCCTTATTCGAAATGCTCGGGACGAGAAGTGTTTCAGATTTTAGATTTTTCAAATTTTGGAATATTTCCGTTATACTTAACAGTGGAGCATCTCAAATCCAAAAATCAGAATATCAAAATGCTCCAGTGAGCATTTCCTTTGAGTGTCATATGGGTGTTTAAAAAGTTTTGGATTTTGGAGCATTTCAGATTTTAGATTTTTGGATTTTGGATGTTCAACCTGTAGTGATTTTTAAACTTTTTGGGAAACCTCTGAGAATCTGATAAGAATTATATACTCAGAAAAAGGCACATATACAACCACACAAAAATGTCTATAGGTAATTTAAGGGCATTTTCTTAAGAGTACAAGGTTAAGAATCACTTGACTTCAATACAGTTTCCAATATAACTGAATGGTATACAATATATGGCCACCCCACAATTTATTTAATCAACCTTCTATTGTTGGACATTTAGACTGTTAGTTTTTCTCTTTTATAGATGATTTCTATGGAAAATTCCTGGAACTAGAATTGCTAATTATATTAGGACTGTTTCCACTGTAGATAACAGGATGCCCAAATAATAGTGGTTTATATTTCTCACATAATGAAAGATTCAGAAGAAGCAGCCTAGTACAGACTCAATAATACTATCAAGGACTCATACTTTTGGTGTCTTTCTGCTCTGTCTGCTGTGCTTAGCTTTTTGTCTTGTCACCTCATGGTTACAAAATGGCTGCTGCAACACCAGGTATCACATCCTTATTTAAGGCAGGATGAAGGGGGGAAAGTCAGTACTTTTTTTTTTTAAGAAAGCAGACTTTTGCTTAAGTCTCAATTGCCAGAACTAGATCACCTGTCTGTAGGTCTCTAAGGGAGGCTGAAAAAGTAAATATTCAATTTCCCTAGGCTGTTTTAGTAGAGGCAGTTAAGGGAGAAGAGTGTTGGTGGTGGGTTTTGGGTTAATCAGTTTGCCCTACAGGGCCCAAGAATCTAAGCATTTTAAGAGAGTCGATTACAGAGGCAACATACTTGAAAGAACTTTATAAACCAAAAAATTTTGTACAAATGTGAGGTATATAATTTATTAGAAACAATGCTGTGTTTTCTCAGCAGATTGAATATGTAGTATTACTGCTAATCCCTGGGCAACTGCCTTACTAATTGGCCACCTCTGTTCAGAAAGACATTGTTAAAACACTCCTTTTATAGAAATAGCTTTTCCATACCCAGTGACCAAATTGCTTGTTTAGACCCTGTTTTGATATTCCAGTCACCTCCTGCAGGGCGTCAGGGAGACAACATCAGGCATGGGGTCCAGGGACCTGAGTTTATTTCTTAGCTCTGCCACCAGACCACAGGAGGACATTTCTCTAGCCTGTGATTGTCTTATCTGTACAATATAAGTAATAATTTCTACTTCCCAGCATTACTGGAAAGATAAGATGAGATTATAGATGAGAAAGGCTATGGAGTGAAATATATATATTGGTGGTTGTTATTTAGCAGTCATTCTTTTTTTCTTTTTCTTTTTTTTTAATTTTTTATTAGATCTCCCTTACATGTGATTAACAGTCCTTCTTGCTGGCCATTTAGGGACCCGTTGAATCAAGGTCAGGGCCTATGGTTTGCTGGCAAACTGATCCTCCAAGGGGAAGAAGTTCCTTGATCTGTAATGTTTGGTGATATCCAAGGTATAAATACTCTCACCATGGACAATTTCAAGGTACCAACAGTTTTAGAAGCAGCCATGAAGTTCCCAGATATTTAACAAATCATCTTGTTAGCTAATACAAATCAGTTCTAGCACACCACTGGCTCAGAGTTCACAATCAATCACTTTATAGTGAAGTGTCCTGGCTGGTCCAGAATCAGCATCTGGACACACCCGCAGGTGTAGTTATCGGTCAAAACTCATTTCATCTCCTGCCCGCCTCCAATATCTTTTCTCTCTCTCTCTCTCTCTCACACACACGCACACACACACACACACACCATGCCCCAGTTTATGGAAGGGATTCATCAACTGCAAAGGGTCAGACTGGTGCAAGCTGTTGGATGAATGGATTGATGTTTAGCAGTGAATAGTTCTAGGCCCACGTAGAAAGGATTAGACTTACAAGCGGAGAGAAGTCATGTAGAACTAATCCTGTGTGTGCTATTCCTTTGGTTGTACGTGACAGGAAACCCAGCTGAAACTGGTATAGGGCATAAAGAAAGTTCACTGGCTCACATAACCAAGACATTCAGGGCTAGTGGTGGCTTCAAGTAAGGCTGGATCCATGCGCTCAAACAGCACAACCAGGAACCCAGGCACACTCCCCCTCCCGGCGGCAAAACGCAGCTCGCAGTTGCGGTCTAGCCACCCTGGGGAACAAGCCCGCAGACCCTGCTCCCCGCAGACCCTGCTCCCCGCAGACCCTGCTCCCCGCAGACCCTGCTCCCCGCAGACCCTGCTCCCCGCAGCCACAGCGCAGTCGGGAGGCGGCCGGCGTGAGCACGAGGCACGGAACGCTGGCTGTGTACCAGGTGTTTCACCTACCTTTTCTCCTTCGACCCTCCCGACAACCTTTTGAGGTGTGCATACCGCCTGTACTTCACACACAATAAAACTGGCGGCTAAACTGTTGGCCCGGCTGGCTCAGCCGGCAAGTGTCATGGCCAGGATTTGATGATCAGGTCTTCTGAGTTCTGCTCCAGCACTCTTCCTCATTTCCCTAGCTACCTTCTGGCCAGAATCAAATCTAACTCAATATGGTATTAGTCCCAACCCTAAAACAGTGCTTCCCTCCCAAGAGATGCTCAATGAAAGTTGAATGAACACGACTGCACATGCTCCTTGGAGGGCCACTGGTCTGAAGGGGCTGAGTTCAGGGCACAGGCCAGTGTTACAGCTTGAATTATGTCTCCCCAAAAGTCATGTGCTGAAGTCTTACCCCCTAGTACTTCAGAATGTGACTGTCGCTAGAGATGGGGTCTTTAAAGAGGCAAGACATTAAAATGAGGTCACTAGGATGGACCTCAATTCACTGTGGCTGGTGTCTTTATAAGAAGAAATTCAAACATAGACACACGCAGAAGGACGACCAGGTGTAGGCGCGGGAGAAGGTGCCATCTACAAGCCAAGGAGAGAGGCCTGAGAAGGAGCCAACCCTGCCGGCACCTTGGCCTTGGACTTTTGGTCTCTAAAATTGTGAGAAAATAAGTTTCTGTTGTTTAAGCCGCCTGGTCTGCGGTACTTTGTTATGGCAGCCCTAGCAAACTCATACATTCAGGAAGTATCGAAGGAAGAATCCCTTTTGCTGATTTTTAAAAGATTGACCCTGTAATACCTGCACATCAAAAGGCATAAAGGCTCCCTCCTACCTGTGCCCTGCCCCACCTCAGTGTCCCTCCCAGGAAGCAACTGGTAGCCAGTCTCTCCTGTTTCCTTCCAGAGATATTCATTCTTTCTCTCTCTGCAAACACAAATGCATGCTCACGTTATTTTCCTCACTCTATCCACACTGCACCTTGCTGTTTTATTTAATGAAACATCTTGAAGATCCTGCAAGAGCGACTTTACCAAAGCGCATTTGCAAAGTCAGAAAATACCCTGGCGCATCCCCAAGGCGAAGGGAAAGTGCCAGCACGCGTCGCCCCGCCGGCGCCCGCCGCTCCAGCCGCTGCATGGCGAGGGCAGGGCGGCGGGTGGCAAAGGGCGGGCGCCGGAGCCCAGATCTTCGCGATCACCTGGTCCGACTCCCCCGCTGTACAGAGCAGCCGAGCCCAGAGGGAAGAAAAGGAACTTTCCTAAGGTCACACAGCCAGGTGGGGACAGAGCACGGACTGCAGCGCGGGTGTCCTACCTTTTGGCCAGCGATCTGTTTGTGCTGTCGCAACGCCTCTGTTGGTTCTGAAATTCTTGTCCTGACGTCCAGCTTTTACTTCGCTGCCTTTGTCACCCCCGCTGTAATCAGAATGAAGAGAGCAGACCCTGAAGTCAGACAGGCTGGGTTTCAACCAATTCTGCCCACTGGCTTCGTGCTATGGGGAAGTTAATTAGCGTCTCTGTGCCCCCATTTCCTCTTCCGTAAAATGAAGAGTGTGAGAACATCTATTCCTCAGGGATGTTGTCAGGGCAGTCGTGTTGCATGGCTCCAAGGGGCACCATTCGTAATGCATTCCGTAATACAGATAATATGTTAGGTGGCGCCCCTTGGAGTTGTGCAGTGCACAGCCAGGGAGGCTGGACAGGGTGGTTCTGGCTGAAAAGAGGTAAATGAGATCATGCTTGTCAGGCCATTTGCGTACAAAGAGCTCATGAAATGTTGGCTTTTACTATCATCACCATTTTTCCTGTGACCACAAAGAACCAATTGTATTGTCTTTAGAAGCAGCAGAGAACGGAGAAAAGTCATCTTTTCATAAGTCTCTATAATTAAAGGTAATAAGCAGTCAGTACAGAAAACCTGGCAAACACATGTTAAGAACAAACAAAATAACAAAAATAACAACTGTACCAACCAGAAATAACCTCTTTGATGTATGATGTTTTTCCGGACTTTTTTTTTTCTGCCTGTGTTTTTCACTTACATGTTGGAAGTTCTTTCTTATGTCAATAAATTTTCCTCTACAACATCGGCTTCAATGAGAGGACCACAGCGTAGTGATGGAGAACAGAGACTCTGTGCCTAGATGGCCTGGTTTCAAATGTCCCCTCCACCATTTACCAGCTGTGTGACCTTGGCACGAGAGTAAACCTTTCTGTGCTTCAGTTTTCTCACCTGTAAATGGGGCTAATAATAATATTTACCTTGTAGGATTCTTGTGAGGATTAAATGAGTCAACATGTGTGAAATTCCTAGAGAAGTGCTTGATGCAGAGTGTTTGGCATGTTATTGTTATCAGATTGGTTCATTTTGGGCTGCACAACCATTTGCTCAGCTGGTCCCCTCTTGTTGGGCCTTTAGGTGGTTTCCGGTTTTTCCCTATAGTAAATAATGTAGCCACAAATATTCTCAGCCATGTAGCTTTGAGCACATCCATGATTATTTTATTTAAAAAATTCGTAGACATGGAATTGCTGTTTTCTAAGGAATGCATGTGACAAATTTTTCAAAATGTGTGCCAATTTACATTCTGGCAGCGTTTGAAAGGACAGGAGAGCAGCGTGAGTCCCTGGGGTCTTGAGAGGCAGAACGGGGGACTATAGGGACACAATTTGGGACTAAGAAACGTGTTTTAGTTGTCGGAAGATCCATGTAGTTCTCTGGTGATGTTATCCACATCTCTGCCCTTTGTAGCCTAATGCCATGTTTTTCAAAATTTCAGTTATTATTTTACTGCCTTCATATTTTCCTGTATCTAAGAACCATGCATCCACAGTATATTAATATTTTGAAATAGATTTTCATCTTAAAAAAACATAAATACATTACTTTAAAAGAATTTTAAATCAATATTATAAATGGAGAACCAGAATCACCTGCCATAAAGAGAAAGTAACTATGAAAATAAATATAACAAATCAAAATGTTATTAAATTGTAGCTAGACACCATTGCCGGGAAGGCCCTGGGCTCCAAGCCTACGTTTTGCGTTGTTAACAGAGGGGCACTAGTGAATTAGCAAGGGCTAGGGAAGGGTTAAAGACATTAGCACCAAGCTGACACTTTCTCCTTGGTATAGTCAGAAGGATCAACAGAGAATTGAAGAGAGGTCTTATTTTATTTTATTGCAGGATGGGGAGGATATGGTGGTGGAGGAAGTGTGTGATTTTACATTGAAGGACTTGTGAATTTACCTCCTAAAATTAGCTCTATAACCGTCATTTTCATTACTGTGGGAAACATCAGCCCCAACGGCCTCATTGAGGGACAGCTCCCTAGGTGTGGAACTCTCACTGCACAAGCTCAAGCAGTACTCACCGTAACCTTGTCTGGAAGGTGCTGCAGTTATCACCTCCATCTCACAGATGAGGAAACCAAGGCATAGTAACGTTAACTAACATGCTCAAGGTTGGTAGAGCTACTCAATAGTAGAGCTGCGAAGTGGAACTCAGGTGTTCCGGCTGCAGAGTCCAGGCTCCTACCTTCTATATTATATTGTCAGTGGAGGTCCCATTACCAGCTATTGGCTACATCCCTGGTCCTTTCCTCTCATATAGACACTGGGACTCACCTTGGACTGCCTTAACCCTGCCTGATAACTGGCTTCTCGCCTTGCCAGTTTGACCCTACTTTGATCTTGACCATACCTTGTTACCTGGATTGGTGACTTTGAGATCCGAAACCTTTTGCTGATACTGTTGACTGAAGGTCTTCTTGCATCAGGGATGCCTGGGTCTAGAGGTGAGTATTCTATTTGAATGAGCCTTATGCACGCTATAATGGAGAGGGAAGTGACTTTGCCAAGCATTACAGAGTGAGTTGCTGTCAAAGCCTGGACTAGAACCTAGATCTGTTGACTCCAATTTCGATGTTCTATCAACCACATCCTTGACTTTCTTAAGTTACATGTACAATTTGCCTTCATAACAATTGTCTTGTTTGCTTTTCTCTGAAATCTTGGGAGATGGGTAGGTATTATTGGGAGTGCTTTATAAATGAGGAAACTAGGCTACGTTCAAGGTCACACATATGAACTAAAATAAAATATTAAGGCTTCCACCACACTGGCCAACTGAATGGACCCCCCTCCTGGCCAAGGAAATACCCTAAAACTGAATTGCCTGCCATGAGGAGGGAGGTCAGACATGGCTCATCATGCCCCCCCAACCTTCTAAGAGTAAATATCCTTTGTAACTTGTTGATAGGTTAGGCTATGCAAGACAAACCTGCAGGTCCTCAATTTATACACCAAATATGTCCAGTGGCTTGTCTCTGATTAACAGACCTCCTTATCTTAAAACATTCCAAGCCTTTAGACAAAGTTTCATGTCTTTAACTAATTACAAGTCAAAGAATCATTAAACCAAACCATAACCTATAAGCCCCTGCTTCAAGATGGCCCAACTTTTGGGGCCAAACCAATGTATGCCTCCCACGTATTGATTTATGACTTTCCCTGTTTCCCTGAAATATATAAAACCAAACTGTAACCCAACCACAGTGAGTCCACTTGCTCAAGGCTTCTTGGGTGTGGCTCCAGTCATGATCCTCAAATTTGGCTCAGAATAAACCTCTTTAAATTATTTTATAGAGTTTGGCTTGTTTTCTGTCGACACATAGCTAATATGTGTCGAAGCATCTTGCATACATTAGAGGAAATTTTGTCAGAGAGGGGCATGATTAGAACTAGAACCCAGTCCTGTCTGGCTTTCAGTCTAGATCTTTTCCCATAAAATGCCTCACATCTATTTCTGCCTCTTTAGTGTCCTCGGTCCCATTACCACTTCCGATTTCCTGAGACTTTTAACCTTATCCCTTTTCTTGAAAAGATGAGGGAGTGGCACCAAGTACAAGTGACTCATAATACACTGTGAATGACTATACCTAGCCTCATGCTTCCCCATCTGGGTCTGTTTGCACTTAGAGAGGTTGTTTTCTAGTGCAACTGAGAAATTCAATCCTATGTTAGTAATCTATTGCTATCTAACAAAACCTGGTGTCTTGAAATAACAATAATCATTTATTATCTCTCACAGTTTCTCTTACTGTTTCCTAACTCAGAGCATAGAGGAGAAGTCATGACTCTACTCCACAATGTCTTGGTCCTTAGCTGCAAGATTTGAAGGCTAGGGGAAGGCATCATCTGCAGGCCCATTCACATATCCGCTCGCCATGCTGGCTGTGGGCTGCAAAGCCCACTTGGGGCATTTCCTTGTGGCCTGAGCTTCCTCTCAACATGACGAGACCGGGTTCCAGGGCAAGTACCCAATAGAGAGCCAGACAAAACCCATATGGACTTTACGACCTGGTCTCAGCGTGTACGCAGTATCATTTCTGCCTATCTCACTGGCTGAGGCAGCACCAAAGGCCCAGCCAGTTTCAAGGGGAGGTAACATGGCCCCTACGTCTCCATGGGGGGATGTTGATGTCACATTATAAGAGCATGTGGGATGGATATATATTTGTGCAGCCATCTTTGGAAGATACAATCAGGTGTGACTTGCTAATGGTGGGATTTCATGCATGAGTCATGAACAGATTTGGGGGCAGTGAGGGGGTCCTCATGGTGTGGCTCTGATCAGACTCCATTACTCTCGGAATTGCTTTGCTCCAGCTGCCTGCATTCAGAATTCTGTGTTTCTCTGAATTTATGCTGTACTTAGTTTGTGATCCATTTCTCTCAGAAGGCTCAGACAGATAGACGGGTGTGATCCTGCCTGCCAAGAGGACCTTACATTGACAATAAACAGGAATTATATATGTCCTGGTTCACTTCCATGCCATCAGAGCCCAGCCAGCCATGGCTAGAAAGTTTCCAGCTTTGAAGTAAATCTTCCCTGGGCCCAAGAGGAAGTTTAAGCCTTGGGTGAGAGAACGTGTGTGTTAGGGGTGGGGGATATGAAGATCTGTCCTGCAATGTGCTGGCAGTTCCAGAATTCCTATAGGAGCAGCAATCTGGTTGAAAGAAGGGACTAGAAGCTCCATCTGCATAACACTTTATGTATGTTTGTGAGTGTTAGCTGTCTATTTCAAAGATATGGCAGTGAGGGCTGTCTTAGTTTGGATTTGACCAGAAGAGGACCCTGAGATAAAGATTTAAGAGTAGGGAAATGTGACAAGCAAGGCAAGGCAGATGATAAAGGGCACACCATCAAGCCAGCCACCACTGTGGGCGAATGAACCTTATCCTTTTGGAGAAACTGTGGGAGCCAGTGTAAAATTCTTGTCTCAGGGTTATCCCACCCCAGAGGGGAAAGAGCTGGGCTATTTGTACTCTAGTTGCCATCAGGGCTGGTCCTGTGGAGCAGGGTTCATTCCAGCCTGCTGTTCTGAGGAGGCTCCCATGGCAACTGGGACAAAGCGAAGCAGGTGCTGTCAGTGGGCAGGCAGATGGCACGCACCCAAGCGGCAATGACAACGTGCACTGCAGAGAATGGCTGTCTCCGTGTGCCCAGAACCAAGGGGGTTCCCGGGACGTGGGGCTTTCAGTTTTAAAACCAGGGAAGTCCCACACAAACCAAGATGAGGCAGTCACCCTAGCTGCAAGGGCAAAGCAACATGGGGAACCAAAGCCCATCCATCACCCAAATGTACTGTCTGGAAAGAAAGGATCAAAAACAGGATTTATAAATGATAAAAATATTCTGGATTGATGGTGATGGTTGCACAGTGTACCATTTTCTGAATTTACTAAAAACCACTGAGTTAAATACTTTAAAAGGATGAATTTTATGCTATGTGGATTATATCTCAATAAAAGTGATCCACATAAGGACAGACATATAGACCAATGAAATAGAATTGAGAATCCAGAAATAAACCCTATTTTTATGGTCAATTGATTTTAACACTTGTCATTGCATTTAGAGTCTACTGGGTAATCCAGGATGATCTCATCCTAAGACCCTTAACTTAATTACATTTGTGAAGTCATCTTTTTCCAAATAAGGTTAATCCATAGGTTAGTAAATAGGACATGGACATATATTTTGGGGGGCCACCATTCAATCTACTATAACCCCCATTTTACAGATGAGGAAACTGAGTTACTCGCTAATGCAGCACAACTAGTAATAGCAGAGCAGAGATGTAAGTCTAGACGGTCTGGCTCCAAAGTATATGTTCTTAACCACCAGGAAACGAAGAGACAAGACCAGATAAAATTGCTCCAGCTGCGTGGTAAAAGATGGATGAGAGAGGAAGAAATAGATGGCACATAGACCGACTAGAAGGCAGGTATAAGGATGCTGGAAAGACATTGAGGAAGGCCTGGACTAAGACAGTGACAAAATAAATGGAGAAAAGGACAAGATAGCCTGTATCCCATCCCATTAATTGGTTCCTTCCCAGGCTTCTGTGGGGTAGATCAGATGGTTCATCTGGCCTTCAGACCACAAAATTGTTTCCCTGGGGACTGGATTATGCCTTTCCTGCCCACCATGATGGAGTGGGATAGAGGGATGTAACCTGTCTCTAGAGGAGCAGCTAGGATATCTCTTATCTTCTTGCCCCTCCCTTATATACAATTAAGTAAAAGTGGTAAAAATGAATCTCCAAAGGTGGTCTGGACATGGGTATGAGTCTTAGCTAGCTTTGGCTGCCATAACAAAACACTATGGACTGGGTAGCTTAAACAACAGACATTTATTTCTCACAGTTCTGGAGTCGAGAAGTCTAAGATCTGCATTTGGTAAGTTGGAGACCCAGGAGAGCTGACGGTATAGCTTAGTCTGTGTCTAAAGGCCGGAAGTCAGGAAAGCCAATTGTGTAAGTTCCAGACTAAGTGCTAGCCCAAAGGCAGGAGACCCATGTCCTGGCGAGGAGACAGGCAGAGAGAAAGAATTCTTTCTTACTCAAAGTTTTAGTTTACTCAGGCCTTCAACAGATTAGATAAGGCCCACCTACACTGGGGAGGGCAGTCTGCTTCACTCAGTCTATCCATGCAAATCTCAACCAGAAACACCCTCACAGACCCCAGAAACAATGTTTAACCAAATATCTGAGTAATCTGTGGCCCAGTTAAATTGACACATAAAATTTACCATCAAAAGTTCAAAATCTTAGCCAGGTCAGGCTGCTATAACAAAATACCATTGGCTGGATGGCTGAAACAGCTGAAATCTATTTTCTTACAGTTTGAACCTGGAAGTCTGAGATCGGGGTGCCAGCAGGGTCAGGTTCTGGTGAGGGCTCTTTTCCCAGTTTACAGATGGCTGTCTTCTCACTGTGTCCTCACTGGGTGGGGAGAGAGAGAGAGAGAGACAGAGAGAGAGAGATGAGAGACACACACAGAGAGAGATGAGAGACACAGAGAGAGAGAGATGAGAGACAGAGAGAGAGAGATGAGAGACAGAGAGAAAGAGAGAGAGGAGAGAGCTAGCACGCACGGCTACAGTCACAAAAGTAATGGATTTTATTTAGCTGGTGAGACTGATAGGTGACTCTTGAGACTGTAGAATTGGGCATGGTTCAATAGAAAGAATATGGAATTGGATCCAAACAGATCTGGGTTCATATGGCTCTGTCACTTACTTGCTCTGAAACCTCAGCCAAGTTACTTAACCCTTTCAGCCTCTGTGTCCTCATTTGTAAAAAAATAAAAAATACAATTAGAAGAAGACTACCTACTATCTTGGGAAGTTGTTGCAAGAATACTCCAAGTGCTACCATTATGAGTCTTTCTGAATTCTTCACTTTGCTTGCCGGTGTAGACAAGCCCGAGGGAAAATGAGCTGATAGGGCTGAGCTGATTAAAAATTTCTCTGAAGACAGCAACTTCAGTTTGGGAGAGAAGCGCTTATTTCAGTGAGCCTCCCTTAGCTGGAGAGAGGAATGTTTTGGCTGAATATCAAACATTCTCTCTCACTCTTTCAGCACAAGGCTGCCTTCTAGGTAGAATCTTGTATCACTGTAATCACCTGTCTGGCTTCCTGCCTCCAAATCCTTCTCATATCTACAGTCACTAACCCCCTGTAGCCTCAATGCCACCCCTGACATCAGGCAGAATTTAAGGAGACCAAGGACAGAGCAGTATCATCGTTGCTAATGAAACACCATTTCATGGCTTACGTTTGTTGTATATTTACTACACACCAGATATTATGCTAAGAGTTTTATATGCATATTCTCATTTAGTCCTCCCAACAAATGTATAAGGTAGGTACTATTATTATCCTCATTTTACTTATAATAAAAGTGAGGCCCAAGAAAGTTATATAAGTTGCCAAAAGCCCCCTAAGTCATACTGAATGGATCAAGATTGGATAGCTGACCCAAGCTGGATCACTCAGATTCTCTCTCTCAGAAATTGGGAATTGGATTTCAGAGACAGATAGTCTCTGCTGGTCACTCAAAATGAAAACTAAACTTGGAAGCACTGGGGTGGTCATTAATGTTATACACACAAGGGCAGAAAAGCCATCCTGCAGAGAGAAAAGAATGAGGCATGAATAAGGCATAGACTGGGCATTGTGGCTCATGTCTATAATCCTAGCACTTGGGGAGGCTGAGCTAGAAGGACTGCTTGAGGCCAGCAGTTTGAGAGACCAGCTTAGCAACATAAGAAGACCCTGTCTCTACAAAATTAAAAAAAAAAAAAAATTAGAGAAGATGGTGGATGAGAAACACCGCCAGACAGAGTGTCTCTGAAGAAAAGTCAGATTCTAGCAGAAATTAGAAGAAGCAAGAAGACGAGCCTACATCGGATGAGGGTCGGCAGGAGGAGTACCTGAGACCACGGGAGACTCCACGAGAGGAGGTCGCGGAGGAGAACTGGAGGCTGGGACCCCCGGAGCAGCCCGGAGACCAGCGGGAAGGGTAGGTGGATATGCCGTTTCCCCTCCCCTGCATCCCGGACTGCTGGTGGGCTCCCCAGCAAGCGGAGGGACCTGCGGACACCAGCCCAGCGACAACTGCCACCAGTGAGCAGTAAGCCAGTAGCGGACATGGCACCAGGTTCCCAAATCCCTCGGGGCACCTCCGTGTGCACAGACCCGAGCCGCGCGGCAGACGCCATATTGCCCCCTCCTCCCCTCCCCCACCCTACCCGCAGCTGCCCAGAGAGACAGAGAGACAATGTAGCCACCAGTCGGAGGCACCTCCAGGGAACGGGACCTTCCCTTTTGGGGCCCTACAACAGCTGACTAAGGGGAACTCAGACTGTGAGCTCTCTGCCCGTCTGTCCTCCCAGGTGCTGCTGGCACGGTGATCCCAGGAGAACGGGGCAGAGACTGAGGTTGAGAGACATAGACCCAGCTTGGGCTCCCTGTGGGTGAATTGGGACAGGCACGCGTCTCCCTGGTGGGGACAAAGTTTGAACTCTGGGACCCAGAGGTCAGACCTGCAGACCACATCCCGTGCACCAAGGCCTCGCATTGCCCTGGGCACAGAAGGGATATACGTGAACAGCCTGCTGAGGTGTGTGTGCCTTTGGGGGCAGATCAGCGTCCTAGAGGGCAACCCTCCCTCAAAGGGAGGCTGTGCGCCCAGCCCAGGTGGCGTTCCTGCGGCAGGGAACCTCCCCGCCGGCATCACAGCCAGGGGAGGCCTGGTGGCATGTGGTCTGGCCTGCTGACAGAGGCCCAGGAGTAGCCGCGGACTTGGGGACGGTGGAAAGAGGCCAGGCCCACTCCAGACTGCGGGTCTCGGACAGCCCCACCCCCACACGCAGACTCTGACTGAGCGGGGCCATTCCAGCCCCTCCCTGTCAGCTTTGCCTGGAAGCAGAGAACAGAACTTTGACCCCTGCTGACGACATTGGTGGTGCCTGAGGGCGGGCTTACCCAACTCAGCTCCGCCCAGACTCTCTCCTAGACCAGCCCTCACTGAAGGGGAGAAAAGGACACACCTGGAAGTCCCAGGGCCCCACCCACCACCTGAGGCACTA
>VSMD01084557.1:0-36597 GCA_008750895.1 Mirza zaza
TTCCAGTAGGCGGGGCGCGGTGGCCTGTAATCCTAGCACTCTGGGAGGCCGAGGCGGGCGGATTGCTCAAGGTTGGGAGTTCGAAACCAGCCTGAGCGAAACCCTGTCTCTACCAAAAATAGAAAGAAATTAATTGACCAACTAAAAAATATATATACAAAAAATTAGCCGGGCATGGTGGCACATGCCTGTAGTCCCAGCTACTTGGGAGGCTGAGGCAGGAGGATCGCTGAGCCTAGGAGTTTGAGGTTGCTGTGAGCCAGGCTGATGCCATGGCACTCACTCTAGCCTGGGCAACAAAGTGAGACTCTGTCTCAAAAAAAAAAAAAAAAAAAAAACCTCCTTCCAGCCTTCCCAGCTGGGTCAGGCTAACAAACACTAAATTCCCACTAAGCGGCTTTTGTTAACCAAATAAAGCGTTGGTTTACTTCCCAACCTGATTCTGCTATGGCATTAAAATCACCTAAAAGATAAGAAGCCCCTATGTAACTCAAGCATCCTAGCAGATGCCTATCATAAATTTAAAATATCTTAACTCAAGCATCCTAGCAGATGCCTATTCGTAAATTTAAAGCATCATAGCAGGCGCCTATTGTAAATTTAAAATGTCCTCCTGTCTGGACCTCCCAGAGTGCTCACACCCTTACCTTAAAGTAGCATATCCTTTCTGGTCTTCTAGATGAAGTCTAACTCTCTCAGCCACTTGCCAGCCAAAGAATCTTTAAACCCACCTATAACCTGTAAGCCCCCGCTTGGAGATGTCCCACCTTTTTGGGCCAAACCAATGTATGCCTCTAATGTATTGATTTGTGACTTTGCCTGTAACCCCTGTCTCTCTGAAAGTGTATAAAACTGAACTGTAACCCAGCCACAGCGAGTCCACTTGCCCAAGGCCTCTTGGCAGTGGCTCCTGGTCATGGTCCTCAAATTTGGGTCAGAATAAATCTCTTTAAAATTATTTTACAGAGTTTGGCTTTTGTCCATTGACAGTTTTTAGAGGTAAAATTAGAGAAGCTGAAACCCTTAGTAGACCCCGAGAGTGGGAGCATCTTGTGGGGGGGGGGGGGCGGGAAGCGGCCTTCAGGCCACGGAAGGGCATGTGAGCCAAGAGAGGAGGGGCCGCGGCCGCTGACACTTCCCTTTCTCCACCAGGCCATTCCCCAGGGCACTGGCCGCCCAGGGTGGCCAGAATGCCAGGCCCTCACCTCCAGCAGCCTGTCTGTGTCCCTGGGGGGTAGGGGGGCATGTGAAATTCCTTATCAGCGAGGTTCAGAGTCAAATTTCACTGCACTTGTTCCCCCTCCCACCTCCACTGAGGCCTAGCTTGGTTCCAAGTGGAAGGTTCCCCAGTGTTCTCTGTGGTCTCTGTGGACAGTAGGGTCCCAGCCACCTCAGGGGTTGTAGCCACAGGCTCTGGCCATGGAGGGTCCACAGATGGCTGTGACACTCCACATGCTGGGCCTGGAGAGGCTGTGTCAGGCAGAGGCAGCTTTGCCAGGGGACCCATGGACTGCCGTGTGAGAGGGTGACAGAAAGGAAAACCAGTCAAGGCCATCAGTCACTCCCCACATCCTGCTGACACCCACCCCTCCCCTAACCCTGTCCACCTTCACTCAGTCAAACCCTGAGTTTAGAAACACTGCTTTACGGGGCATGCTCAGAGTGGAATTGCCAGCTTTGGAGTGTCAACGGAAAAAAGAGCCAAGCTTTGTAAAATAATTTAAAGAGATTTATTCTGAGCCAAATTTGAGGACCATGACCTGGAGCCATGCCCAAGAGGCCTTGAGCAAGTGGACTCGCTGTGGCTGGGTCACAGTTTGGTTTTATACACTTCAGGGAGACAGGTAAAGTCATAAATCAATACGTGGGAGGCACACATTGGTTTGGCCTGAAAAGGTGGGCTGTCTCAAGGGGGGAATCTTACAGGTTATAGGTGGGTTTAAAGATTCTTTGGCTTGTAATTGGTAAAGACAGGAAGTTTTGTCTAAAGGCTTGGAATGTTTCAACATAATGAGCTGTTATCAGAGATAAGCCACCAGACATGTGTTTGTTGTGTAAATTGAGGACCTGCAGGTGTGTCTTGCATACCCTGAGGCCTGTTAATGAGTTATAGAGGATGTCCCCAAGAAGGGAGGGGGTTATGATAAGGCATGTCTGACCTCCTTCCTCCTGGCAGGCAATTTAGTTTTAGGATATTCCTTTGACCTAGAGGGGGTCCATTTAGGCCACGGTGGGGGGTGAGCCTTAACATTTTTAGTTCATAGGAATATTCTTATGTTCGATCACGTGTGTTTTCATATCTCCTCCTTTTTTTTTTTTTTTCTTTTGAGACAGAGTCTCACTTTGTTGCCCAGGCTTGAGTGAGTGTCATGTCGTCAGCCTAGCTCACAGCAACCTCAAATTCCTGGGCTCTAGCGATCCTCCTGCCTCAGCCTCCCGAGTAGCTGGGACTACAGGCATTTGCCACCATGCCCGGCTCATTTTTTCTATATTATTTGGCCAATTAATTTCTTTCTATTTATAGTAGAGACAGGGTCTCACTCTTGCTCAGGCTGGTTTTGAATTCCTGACCTTGAGCAATCCGCCCACCTCGGCCTCCCAGAGTGCTAGGATTACAGGCATGAGCCACCATGCTCCGCCCATATCTGCCTCATTCTTAGTAAGGCTGGGTACCTTATTGGCCATTATGAATTACTTGTTCACATCCTTTACCTAATTTCCTTTTTAAAAGAATTATTCTGTCTCTAATATCTTTTGTTGGCTATTATTTTACAAACATTTTTCCATATTGCTATATAGTCCTAATTTTTTTTTCCCAACTTTGGGGTTTTGTTTGTTTGTTTTTTAGAAACAGAGTCTCACTCTATTACCCAGGCTGGAAGGCAGTGGCACAATCAGAGCTCACTGCAGCCTAAGTTCCTGGGCTCAAGCGATCCTCCTGCCTCAGCCTCCCAAAGCACTGGGGCTACAGGTGTGTGTCACCACGCCCAGCCCCCACCTTTAGGTTTTGAAAATGTTCAAGTCTATGAAGAAGTTGAAGAGATAGTGTGACGAACATCCAGACGCCACTCACCTGGTTACCACTGCTGCCATCATACACATTCATGCCATCTCACTCCCTGTCCACACACATGCACACGTGCACACACACGCACATACACACAGTTTGCCATCATAATGGTTTTCCTGAATACTTCAGGATGTATCTCCTAGAAATAAGAATGTTTTCCAACATAATCACAATACTGCTATCACACCTGGAAAATTAACAGTAATTCCACAATATGTAATAACCCATCTATCTTTAAAATTTCCTAGTCTGCCCCAAAATGTCTTGTAGGTGTTTTTCTATACAGAATCTTATTTAATCTAGAATAGTCTCTGCCTTTTTTGTTTTTCATGACATTGAACTTTTTTGAAGTGTCTAAGCCAGTTATTTTATAGAAAGTCTTACGTTCTGGATTTATTTGTTTGTTTCCTCATGATTAGATTCAACTTAAACACCTTGTGCAGGAATTATACCTAGATGGCACGTTAACTACTTTTCAGTGACTGTGTAATGTTCTGTAGAAGGGACGCACTGATGATTCGCAGTTTCCTGCACTGTAGGATGGTGTTTCCTTCATAATTCCACAATCCTGGGATTACTAGACAAAGGGTGGTTATTTTTTCATTCTTGACATATATTTTCATATCACTTTTCAAAGTTTATATCAATTCATAGTGGTGGTAGATTGCATGTCGTCTGTTCTCCTTCATTCTCTCCTGAGAGTTGAGATTGTGAAATAAATCTTCCAGCATTTTTAATTTCTAACGAAGCCCTCCTGTTATAGGTAACTTCACGAGCCCGGAGTGGCAGTGCATGTGGCCCACTAGGGCGTGGCTGGTGCTGGAGTGGCCTCCTCACTCCCACCCTGCTGGGCCACACCACTTTCCAGTGGTCTCTTATTTCCAAAGTCACGTCATCAATTTTGATCCCTGTTCAAAAATATGTTGTTTAATGCAAAGTTGGAAAATCTTTCCAGTTATTGCCTTAATCATTGGTAGCATCTATCGAGTACTGGACACACATTGTGTCCCTCACAGCAACCCTGTGAGGGTGGATATGTGGTCGCCCTCATCTTACGGGATGAAAATCCGAGGCGCAGATGCGGAAGCATTGCCTGTCCTCACTTGTCAGAGCCGGGGTCCACACCTGGGCATTCAAACTCCAAGCGCACACACTTGTCACTAAGGTAAGTGAGAAAATCGCTTTGTATCAGGGTGCCAAGTCAGGGACGCACCTTTCAAAGAACACTGGCACAGGCCGTGTGCCTCTGGCCGGAAGGCGCCAGTCCCGGTGAGCACAGTGCTGGGGTGTGGCTGGGAGGTACAATTCTTGCATATAAGCAACGCAGGAATGATACCGTCTTCATCACGAGCTATGATTGCGCCACTGCACTCCAGCCTGGGCAACAGAGTGAGACCCTGCCCCCGAAAAAAAATAGAAAGAAAAAGAAATGAAGGCAAAGAAACAGGTCAGATTACTGGTGGCCCTCCCACTCAGGGAGTTTAGAATTTATTCTGAGGGCAGTGGGGAGCCTGTTCATAGGTTCTCGACAGGATAATCTCAAAGGTCGGGACTCACATTTCAGAATCAGCTTGACTGGCCCTGGCTGCAGCCACAGGAGAGAAGCTGGGAGGAGTAGTGGGGGGACAACCCCAGGTAGAAGTTCATCCTGCAGACGGGGCCAGGCCGAGCCCCCACCTTGCGTTCCCAGAGGCTGCCCCAAACACCCCATCCAGGTCTCAAGGGCCATCCA
Organism: Mirza zaza; assembly: GCA_008750895.1. Taxonomy (NCBI): domain Eukaryota; kingdom Metazoa; phylum Chordata; class Mammalia; order Primates; family Cheirogaleidae; genus Mirza; species Mirza zaza. The sequence continues at coordinate 4,803 of VSMD01084557.1, forward strand.
GGCCCTCAGAAGGCGGAGCTAAGTTTCTGGCCTCACTGTGCCCATGGCGGTGTGTGGCCACCCAGGCACCAAGTCCACAGGCACCTCCCCAAGCAGTCACCAAGGCCGCCCAGGTAGCCTCTCCACCCCAGCTCCCATGGCTGTGAGGGACAATCTGAGTATCCTGCTTGAGGCGGGCTCGCTCTGCATTGAAAGCATGGCCATTGCTGGGAGGAAATGGGCTGGGCAGGTGGCTTGAAAGGTGTTGACCACGAGTGCCACATCAACATTGTGCTGTTTGACTTGTGAAAAATAGCAGAAAGGGAACAGAACTGTAGCATTTGTTGCTTCCACCCTAAAGCATTAGCTAACTCTGCTAGGGTAGAATTGGCTCATCTGCCACTTTCATAGGAGATTAGCTTCATCATTTTGATTGTGACATGAGGAAAGGCACTCGGGAAATTCTAACATTAACATTAAATCACTTCCCAACTTGTTGGTTAAAAACTTTTTTACTTTACAAAATATGAAAAAGTACCTGAAAAAGTTTTCAGAAGCTTGGATGTTCCATTTTCAGAAACACCACCACATTCCTTAGGAAAAAGATATAAGAAGAAAGAAATACCAATACAAAATACAAGAATGGAAGAGCAATTAAAAAAAATTACTCGGGAGGAAAATAGCTGGCCAGGTGCGGTGGCGACGCCTATACTCCTAGCACTCGGGGATGCCAAGGTGGGAGGATGGCTTGAGGCCAGGAGTTTGAGACCAGCCTGAGTAGGAGCAAGAGCCATCCCTACTAAAAATAGAAAAATTAGCTGAGTGTGGTGATGTGTGCCTGTAGTCCCAGCCACTGGGGAGGCTGAGGCAGGAGGATCACTTAAGCCCAGGCATTTGAGGTTGTAGTGAGCTATGACAATGCCACTGCACTCCAAGGGTGACAGAGCAAGACCCTATCTCAAAAATAGAATTAAAAAATGGCCGGCGCCGTGGCTCAAATCAGTAATCCTAGCACTCTGGGAGGCCCAGGCAGGAGGATCACTCAAGGTCAGGATTTCGAAACCAGCCTGAGCAAGAGCGAGACCCAGTCTCTACTAAAAATAGAAGGAAATTAATTGGCCAACTAAAAATATATAGAAAAAAATTAGCCGGGCATGGTGACGCATGCCTGTAGTCCCAGCTACTCGGGAGGCTGAGGCAGGAGGATCGCTTGAGCCCAGGAGTTTGAGGTTGCTGTGAGCTAGGCTGACACCACGGCACTCTAGTCCGGGCAAAACAGAGACTCTGTCTCAATAAATAAATAAATAAATAAATAAATAAATAAATAAATAATACAATAAAAAGAAAGAAAGAAAGAAAATAGCTTTAAAAAGGAAAATATTATCATTTTCCTTCTTTAGCATCCATCACTTCATAAGCTGCTGTTGGGGGTATGGCAGGGTGCTGCAGCTCACTACTTGCATGGCATAGCTTTGTATGTCCCGCATACACTTTGGAAGTGTGCTCAAAGCCAGTGTCGCAGAAACGCACACTGCCGTGCACCGTGAGTGTCCACCACCGGCCCTCACTGCCACGGGACCAGGCGTGCTCCTCTGTGAGATCCGCACGTGAGTAAGTGGACACAGCTACCTCATCCGTATCTGGACTGGCCTTTCTCTGATGAGCAGCAAGATGTAACTGAGTGCCGATCAGAGAATGGTGAGGTGTCCTGCGTGTTTGTCCACGTCACAAACTGCCACAAAGCAAGACGAAGAAAGAGCAGCGGGCAAAGTACTAAGTTTCTCGCTAGCTCACAGGGAAGAATTAGAATTCCTGAGGGATAATCTTGTACATCCAGATGAAATCATTTCTCCCTACATGAATAGCCTGAAAACGTAGCAGAGTCAAGATAAAGTTGTCATGGGAATGTGATTTAGGCCTAAAATTCCTCCCAAAGCAAGTGAAGAAGGGATGACTCCTCTGAGCCGCAGCCTCCTGTTTTCGCTCCTGGCGGCCAGGCCTCACTGGGACTTTTGCAAGTTCCGCCAAGTACATTTTCCCTTCTGTTCTGTTCTTAAAGAGTAAGACTACCAAGAACGGCACACGTCAGAGAATGTCCTCGTGTTTAGGAGATGCTGCTGAAGTGTTCAGGAGGAAGTAACATCTGCAAGTGATTTTCAAATGGTTCACACGCATGCACATACGTGCATACACATACATGCACACACACGCATGCACGCAGAGTGAGAGCGAGACTGGGCAGAGACGGCCAAATGTCAGCGAGTCAGCAGCAGCTCTGGATGAGGCAGAAACAGATGTTTGTTGTATTATTCTGTCAACTTTTCTGTAGGCTTACAATATTTCAAAGTTAAATTTGTGGGGATAAAAACCTAAAAATGAATCCCGCAGTTCCAGGATTATCTGTTCATAGAAGCCAGCCTTGAAGTCCATCCTCCTGTGTCTTTCTGGGCTACCCACCTTCTGGAAACTTCCACAGCTGCAACTTTTGAGAAATCAAAATGCAGGTGAGGGACGGGTGATCTCTGAGTCCCCTCAGCTCCCGCCCCCTGTGGCGTCCCAGCATGATGTGGGAACCCCTCTGGGTGGCTTCCTGGCTGCTCTTGAGTACTCTCTGGCATGGCTGGAGCCATCCTGCTCTCGAGAATGCCATGGCTTAGAGAGAACACTTGGGGTGTGGACCGACCATTGACTGGACACTGGCCCAGGACAGCCAGCCGAGCAGCCCCATCTAGTGAGGGGACAGAGCAGGGAGTGCCCCACCCCTACGCCATGGGCTTGGCACCCCACCCCTCTGCTCTGAGGGCTTGGGTCCTCAGCAGTGAGAGAGGCGGTCAGTGGCGAGTGGCGGGTGGGAGCGTGAGCTCTGGGGCAGACAGCAGGAGGTGCTCGGTAAGCACTTGTTGAATGCATGGACCACTTGATTCAAACCTAGACCTGCCATCTGCCATCACTGTGATCTGAGCGAGCTATTTAATCTCTGAGCTTCTGTTTTCTTATCTGAAAATTGGGTGTAAGAATAGCATTTTGAGGACTATTGTAAAGATTGAGAGAGAGAAAGAACACCAGAGTCCCTGGAATATAGTAAGCCCGTGCTAAAAAGCAACCGCCCCTCAGTTTGGTTGTCCTAAACTAAATGGGGATGGGTAAGTCCAGCCAGAGGGGTGCCCCAGAAAAGGCATTTAAGGGGGAAGCTTTGCATGGGTCCCTGGGGAGGAGAGGGAAGGTGCGCGTGCAATGTCTCCAGAGACTCGGGGAGACAACACAAGATGGATGTGAGTGGAAGAGGGGCTGGGGGGCTTCTCCCCCCACACACCGGGCAGAGCTCCCTGATCCCTGCCTGAGGGCGTCGCCGCGTGGGGCGCTGTGACCTGGGCTATGCAAGCAGCCAGCAGGGAGGTGCCCTCACAAGGGGTCGAGAGGACAGTAGCCCAGAGCGGGTCTCCAGGCAAGCGTGAGTCCTGGGGACAAGGACAGGAAAGGCCAATGCCCTCAGTGAGGGGCTCTGAGCAGTGAAGTTTGGGGCCCGATGTTACAGGACCAAACCCCCACCCAGAGGTGGGGAGGGCTGCAGCAGTCGATCACACAGGCTTTGGCCAATGACTCACAAAACATAGGAATTGTGGCTGCCAAACTTGTGAAGAGCACGATGCCAGCAGAGTCATTCCATACCTGAGTGGACAGCACCCGGGTACAAAATGATCTAATAGGTGGAACAACGGGCTAAAACCAGCAAAGATAAAATCCGGCAGGGACGGGTAGAAAGCCAGAGACTCAGATGCTAAACGCAGGGGGAGGTGGGGAGCACTGGAGAAGGCGGGTCCTAGGGAGGAATGGCAGGATCGTGAATTTTTCTTAAGCTATCTGTCTGAGGGCACCTGAGAAGAAGCTTACTACCAATTTGTGGCGTCGCATGGTAGGAAAAGATGGGTGGAAAGGGGAACAGGAAGCAGAGGGGTAATGGGCATTTGCTTGTAGCTGTGTATGTAGAGTGTGGCTGGTCTTTGTCCCCAGTTCCTGGGAGGTCACCTCTCAACCTTACTATTCACGGTGGGTCCCTTGGGCCACACTGATGGTTCATGCCTATAGGGTGACTGAGCAGGCCAGAAAGACCAGCCATGTAAGTAGAGGGCTGGGGCCTTGAGGTATCAGCCTGACCTCGGGCCAGGGAGCAGGGCTGGAGATTGAGTCCTGTGGGCACTGATTCAACCCACCATGCGTGTGTCATAAAACCCCAGTAAAAGCTCTAGAATCAAAGCTCAGGTGAGGGTCCCTGCTTGGCAACGTTCTGCCTATTGTTGCCTAGAAGACAATGAGTGCCTGGGAACGATATTTGGGACTATCCCAGACTTCATCTCTCTTTGGCTGGTTCTGATTCGTATTTTTGTGTTATAATAAAACTGTCATTCTAAGTATAGAGCTTTTCTGAGTTCTGTGAGTCGTTCTAGCAAATTATGGAACCTGAGAGGGTGGTGAGAATGAATGCTGGAATTTGCAGCCAGCTGATGAGAAGTGAGAGTGGCCTGGGGGCTCCCAGACCTGTGGCTGGGATCTGCAGTAAGGGCAGTCTCACGGGAGGCTGTGCCCTTTCCCCATGAGGTGTGGCCCAGGGCCACTGCAGTGGTGCCTGCTGGTCTCCTGCCAGGGCTGTCTTGATGACAGCTTGAGGCAGACCGACCGCTACCCAAGCCTGCTCCCAGGCACAGCCACGTGGAGGCAGAGCTGAGCTGGCTCGGCCCAAGCTGCAAAGACTCAGGAATGGAAGCCATGAGCGCTAGGGCCACCAGGGCAGCAGCTGCAGAGGCCTGGCAGGAGGAGAGACGCGCAGGCAGGTGAAGGAGGGAGGCTCGGAGCGAGGTGGGAAGGTGCAGGCATTCATGACAGCGAGGACCACTCCGCAGCAGGCACTGCTGCCAGGTGGGAGTCTCAGGAGCAGAGCGAGGTAGTCACTTGACACAGTCCTCCAACTTCTGGTCGGTGGGAAGCCAGGATGCAAACCCAGCCGGCGCACCATGTCGTGCTTCCCACAGATTGTCTCGTGTGACCTGGACTCTGCTGCCTCTGCATTCTCCCCTGTACACGGCCCCGTAATGGTGCCCCTGGTTCCAGTCCTCAGTTCCCTTAAGGCTTCTAGGCACCACACCAAACTGGGGCTTGGGACTCAGACCATTGCCACCCCCGCATAAGTAATCCCCTGCAAATACAGTATCGGGTGGCTGTTTGTGCAGGCTGCTTCATTAAAAAATGTGGGGCAGAGGTACCCTTTACCGAGGCCCAGCTATGTGCTAGAGGCTTTGCGTGCATTGTCTTGCTTAATCCTCAGCAAGCGGACTAGCTGCTGCTACTGTCCTCAGTTTTTACACAAAGACCCCAGGGTGCCCGAGTGTTTGCCAAGGTCAGGCGCTGGACAGCACTGGGTCTGGACGGGCCCTAACCCTGTCTATCTGCATCCAATGCTCAGAGGCAGGGCAGGGACATGCCATCTGGCTGTGATATTCAGGACACTAGTGAGGGGACACTCGGGACTCTGGGGCTGGGCCCAGGGCGCAGGCGCCGGTACTCACAGTGCTCTCTGCACCAGCCTCTCGGGGCAGGCGCCCCGGCCGCTGTTTGCCGGAGCCCGAGCTTCTCGGATCATCTATTTGTGGAAGCTGCTTCCACACCCTGGGGGAGGTGTCACTGACCTTGCTCTGTCTCTACCAAAAGCTCAAACACTTTGTTTGTTTTCTTTCTAAAAACTTAGTTTTTAAAGAAATACATTCTGGCCATATTTCCTCTCACACAAAAGGCAATTTCAAGCATCCTCGGGGGTCTCTGGGGGTGCCTTGACATCACACCCCATAGCAGCCCACGTGTATCGTCCCACATGTGACACACATGACTCAAACATGAGGGTACCAAGAGAGACTTAGGAAGCGATGTGGTAATCCTAGGTTTTCACTAAGGCTGTAATTTAAAAATCCATGTGTGGTGATACTAGGGCAACCACCTACCACATATCTGACACTTTAAAAGCCCACACAGGGTCCGGGGAGTGCCAGCTGTGGTGTTGTCACCCTGCCGACAGCTGACAGGGCTCCCTCCATGGTGGGCACCTTCCCCGGAGCTCCGCTCCCGCTGTCCACATCCACGCAGCAGCCAAGTGGAACTGGCTTCCCGCAGAGAGTCCACGACGAAATGAGCCCCTAGAGTTCCATTGGAAGGTGTTTGTTATATAAGAGCTGAATTATAAATTACAGCCTTCGTTTAAAACAAAGCACTTGGCAGCAACTAAATCCCCCTCTTCTGCGTTGCACCCTGAGAGACACCTGGCGTGGTGCTCTGGGCCGGGTCATTGTGCGCCACCTCAAGGCTGGGCTATCAGGAGCATTCCTGCCCAGGCTGCCCTGCCCTCGTCTGTGTCTTCCCAGAAGGCATCCTGTGTGGAAAACTAGGGCTGTTTTTCTCCTCATTCCTTATGTTTCCACGACAGAAAATATTGTGCCGAGAAGTAGGAATACAATAGAGTGACCGAAGCAAAAAAATGCCCAGAATGAAAGACATTACGAGTCTTTCTAAAGTGAAGGCACGGCTTCTGTTTGCAGCAATATGGCAGACTGGAGCAGGAAGCCTGTCCCACACAGGACACCTCGACATTCCAGATAAAATATAAGTGTCCTTCTAAATGCATAGATGAGTCCACATAAAAGTTAAAAGAAAGACTGAGGAACAAAAATATCTCAGGGTGTGTTTGATTTCTATCACTGCTGTAACAAATCACAACTGAGTGGCTTATGACAGCACAAATTGTTGTCTTGCAGTTCCGAGGACAGGCGCACAATGCTGCTCTCAGTGGGCAGCATCCCTAGGGGAGAATCTGTCTCCATAGCTTTTTCTGCTTCTAGAGCCACTCCCCACCCCTCTGCTCCTTGGCTCCTGGCCCTTCCCCCATTGTCAAAGCTGCACAGCACATTTCTGACCTCTCTTCGGCAGTCACAGCTCCCTAAGCCAGGGTAATCATCAAATCTTAAAGGCAGCCTATCAGCAACTGTAATTTCATCTGCCATCACAATGCCCCTTTGCATGTAATCTAGCATATTCCTGGGTTCTGGAGAACAGGATGTGGACATCTTTGGGACGGGAAAGATCTACCACAGAGAGGAAACTGAAAACCAAAAACATAAGTGGGGCTGACACTCTGGCTACCTTGGGTGGGAGGTTAGCAGCTTCCAAAGGGCTTGCGATTCACTAACCACGAAGGCAAGAGATGCGGCTTCAGCACAGAGAAGGGGAGTTAGAACTGCGCCTGCAAAGGCAGGAACTTCAATACCTATGCTCTCAGAGCACAAGAAAAATCTGCCCATTGGCAAAAACAGGCCACAAAGGAGTGTGTCTGCCTCAGATTGTCTCAAAATGTTCCCACGAGAATACACAGCCACAGCCTGCCTTCATGCATTGTCTGGGAATCTCACTGTTAAGAAATAATAATAGCTGTTCCAAGCCGTTAATGCCCCTGAAGTGTGTGGCAAAAGCAAATCCAAAGCTTCTTTAGAAGAATACACCCTCAGTCTGGGCTGCACATGTTCTACAAATGAAGTGCCACCAACAGGGACACATACCCCAGACCACAAAGCAAGTGAGGAATCAAGCCATTGTTAGCAAGAGTGAGAAGAAACATTGAGCTGATAAACTAGACTCCTAAGGAGCCCAAATAGTAGAACAAACAGATATAGATTATAAAATAATTATGTTTTAATTATTAAGAATAAAAGAAGGAATCAAAACATGATGAAGGAGCGAGGTAATATTAAGATAAGGACCAGGCATGTTTGAAAATGAACCACATAGTGTTTACAGAATTGAAAACAATGATTATTGAAATAAAAAGCTCAATGGTCATGTTTAATAGCAGATAAAACACAGTTGAAAAGAGCAATAGTGAACTGGAAAATAAGACTGAAGAAATTTTTCAGAATGCCACTCAGAAGACATAAAGAGATGAAAATTTTGAAAGGAAAGGTAAGAGTAATAGAACGAAGAATGAGAAGATCCAGCTTCTATTTAGTAGAAACTGTTGAAGGAGTACACGGAGAGGATGGGAGAAAAGCAATATTCAAGGAAATAATAGTTGAGAATTTTTCAGAATTGATGAAGGATATGAGTCTTCCAAATCAAGGAGTATTATGAGCTATAAGTAAGATAAGTAAAAGTAATGAACATGGAGAGCTTCAAGACTAAGGACAAGGACAGCCAGTGAGAAGTGACAAATTGCCTGGAAAGAATCAACTGACCCCGGACTTCTCAATAGCAGTAACCAAAGCCTAGAGACATCAGAATAATATCTTTAAAGTGCTGAGAGAAAATAATCACCAATAGAGAATTTTGTAGTCAGCTAAATTATTCAAGAATGAAGGTGACCTCTAGATCTGGCTACAAATATACAGGAAAAACAGGGATGGAAGAACATGCTAAATGCATGCTACCATAGAAATGACATCAGCAGCATTGAGATTATGGGAAATTCCAGAGGACAAACAACTCAGTTTATTCAAGAAATAAATTGCAGGGAATTTTTTTTTAAAGAGAAAGAGAGAGAAAAAAAGAGGGAGAGAAGAACCCTAAAAGATAGGTGATGTTATTGTATTTTTTTTAAAAAGAATCCATATGTTTTAGTGATACATAGTGAACTATTAAATGATGATACGATGTGTAGTGTTTGCTTCAAAATAACCCAGTGAGTGGATATATCAATGAAACTAGACTGGCCTTGAGTGATAGAAATTTTTGAGATTGGATATATGAGGGGGGTCATTATTCTATTTTTGTGGTTGTTTAAAGTTTTCCTCAATATAACAAAAATAATAGTAGTTCTAATAAATAGTTGGCAAGGTTTCTTCCAAGGATATGCATAAGCGATGGTGCTGTATAAAGACACTTAAACACGACAGAGTTAAAATTAAGTAAACAGAATGCGAGGCGCACCAGCTGGGGGATGGACACGCCTGAAGCTCTGACTCGAGGGGGGAGGGGGGCAAGGGCAATATACATAACCTTAACATTTGTACCCCCACAATATGTTGGAAAAAAGATATTTAAAAAATTAATGCACCATCTGGGGGATGGTCATGCTGGAAACTCAGACTTGTAGGGGGAGGGGGGAAAGGGCATTTATTGAAACCTTAAAATCTGTACCCCCATAATATGCCGAAATAAAAAAAAATTAATAAAATAATTAAATAAACAGATCCACATGTAACAGAAATAAATCACTTAAAACAAAGTTGAGAGAAAAAAGCAGGTCGTGGAATGATATAGCATGACTCATTAACCACTCCGGGACCAGCGTCGACCATAGCCAACAGCCACAGATGAGCGCGCACAGTCGACAGCCGTGATATGATTTTTCTAATTTTTCATTTATCAAAACAAAATTGTGAACATTTAAAAACAACACATTGAAACATATATATTACCTGTTCTGATTTACATTACGAGTAAAGCTGCCTATAAAGTAAAACAAGCCTTCAGTGCTTTCAAGCTTTCCTCATCACACAAGAGAAAATCAGATCCGTCGTCAATGCACAGCACTAACTACCGTGCGGACTGTGAGTGCGGCTGTGGGCCAGGTTTCATGGCCAGTGAGTGCTCGTACCAAAGTAGTTAAATAAAATACAAACACATGGAAAAAATGAGCATGGAATAAGGACATTTCCAGGCAAAAGCTGAATTTACCACCAACAGATTATTATTGACGGAGCTTTTAAATGACATACTTCAGGCCAGGCACGGTGGCTCATGCCTGTAATCCTAGCACTCTGGGAGGCTGAGGCGGGCGGATTGCTCCAGGTCAGGAGTTCAAAACCAGCCTGAGGAAGAGCGAGACCCCGTCTCTACTAAAAATACAAAGAAATTAATTGAACAACTAAAAATATATAGAAAAAAATTAGCCGGGCACGGTGGCACATTCCTGTAGTCCCAGCTACTTGGGAGGTTGAGGCAGCAGGATTGCTTGAGCCCAGGCGTTTGAGGTTGCTGTGAGCTAGGCTGACGCCACAGCACTCTAGCCTGGGCAACAGAGTGAGACTCTGTCTCAAAAAAAAAGAAATAACACATTCTGTTGCGGGTGTGCTGAGAATTTCTTCATGAATGGGGATTGAATTTTATCAATGATCTTTTGGGAGGGTCATTTCATTTTTCTCCTTTCATTTGTGATTGTGGTAAATCACACTGACAGATTTCCTGGTGGTAGACCAAAGGTGGCCTTGTTAATTAACTAGCTAACAAAGCAAAGTAAACTATCTAACAGAAAGTAAGAGAAATAAACTCACAGCGCATAGTTGTCCCTTTGAAGAGAAAACTCACAACACAACTGCCCTTTGTTTTGTTTGATTAAACACCTGGAGCTCAACTCATCTTTAAGCCAAATCTGTTATCTTTAAGAGTTTTGTTTTCACAGCCTGGAAGCACCCTAAGCAGACAGCAGGGGAGCAAACTACCCCCACTGTCCCCCCAGCTCTGGTCAGCACCAGATTCCAAGGACCTCTGACAAGCCGGCCTAACAGAGAAAAGAAAAAAATTAAAAAGCACATGTAGCATTTTCACAGCCATTTTCACTATCAGTTGGCTGCAGGTACTTTTTTATTTCTCTTTGTCCCCAAATAAAATGCCAAACCTTCTATCCTCTGCACTGACACTTTCAGTTCCTTCTCTCATGTCGTGCCCTTCCCACCTTTGGGAAGTAAAATACACTTTCTTTCCTAAAAACTATTCTCCCCATGTGAGAATTCTTTCTCCAATCCTCGCTGAGAGCTCTTCTTCGCGAGTCCTCTCCCAAAATGTTAGGGAGAGGCCCATATGGGAAAACTGAGGCAGCCTTCTACCTCTGCACAAGAAGCTCACTCTTCTGCCTCTGTCTCTAAACTGCTCCCTCCCCGGCAATGCAACTCCCAGACACTCTTCTCAGTGCCTTCAACACCCTCCGCAATTCCATGAGTCTCTTGGGCTCTGGAGGTGCTCATACACTCAAGGTTGAGAGTGGTAGCTTTCTGGTTTGGTCTGGGATGGGAAACCTGGCACCGGGTCTACCACTTGGGAGGGTGCCAGGGCTGGATGCTTCCTAACCACCCTTCCCAGGGGGCAATGTGCCTTGGAGGACCTTGTGCCTCCTGCCCCCATTAGTCTTCACTCAGAGTCGGGGACACCTAGCTTTGGGGGAAGATCTCTTGGTCTGAGTCGGAACTCGGGGATGCCTATTTCCTGGCCAGATCTCTAGGTCTCAATCTGACTCAGATTTGGGGGATGACTGATGTCTGATTAGAATTCCAAAGGTCATCTGAATTGGGGATACCTCCTCAGACTTCTATTTTCGACATATGACCATCCCTAAAAGGTCCATTTCTTTCTCCTAGTTGCCATCATAGGCAACATTATGTTAAAGGACCAGGAAACGTGGCCTGAGAATGGATCTCTTAATCATAGTGCCATTCTGCTACTTGACCTTCCGTTGCCACTGGCTTGTCAAGCAGTCCAAAGTCCCCTATGGTCCTACAGCAGAAGGAAGCTTCTCAAATGGTGGCTACTGCAATGAAAGAAGTTTTCAGAGACATGGATGCCCTAGATACCCTAGAGGCTCAGACAAGAAGACACCAGGACGACATCCTCCTTTAGGAACCGAGCCCTGCTTCCACTATGACTCTGGGTCCCCGGAGTAAGAAATGCCTCAGAAAGTGGCCTCCACAAGGACCTAAGGACTATGCCCTCTCTGCAAAAGAGAGGAGCACTGGAAGTGGGAGTGCACTCTCCTTAAGGCAGGGGACTGCACCCACCTTCCAGAACCAGTGAGCCCACCGAGCCGGCACCCTCCATACCCACGAACCAGAGGGAACTGCTTCAGTCTGATGAACAGACCCCAGCTTTAGAACATGCCCAATGCCGTCACACCAGGATGGCCAAGCCTCAGGTAACTCTCTGCATCACAGCAAATTGATTTTAATAAAACTAGAGCCACTTACTCTATTCTCTCTAAATTTTCAGGGCCTCTATTTCCCTCTCCTATCTCCATCGTCAGAGTGAAAAGTAAAACACAACCCCTCTGTGTACTCCACAGCTCCTCTGCTCACTTAGTTCAGTCCTTTTAGTGCTTCCCAATCATCCCAACTGAGAAATGATCTTACAGATAAGTTAGACATCTAACTCCTTTAACACCACAAATTTCCTTTTTCAGGCTCTTGGAAAAGACTGTGTTCTCACTGACTCTAAATATACCCATCATGTCTTACACCCTTACACAGCTATTCAGAAAAACAGGGACTTTTCACTGCTCAAGGTACTTCTGTCAAAATATGTTAACCTTATCACATAACTCATACAGGCAGCTCCTCTCCCCATGTGGAGAGTTCCAGAATTACTATTTGGGTTGAAAGTCTCAACCATTTGGGAGAGTAGGACTATTTGCATTTGACACTCCCTGGCTTATTTGTTAAGCCACGGTCCATTTGATGTATGTCATGTGTACACACTGGGAATCTTCTGACTCTGCTGTTTGGGCTTTTATGCTATTTGGACCTAGGACTGGTCATTTGCAATATTGGTTGGTCTGAGATAAGATTCTTAAAAACTTCTCTGATGTAGTGTTCCCAGACTTGGGTTTGAAACATCTTAAATTTCTGTTCTTGTACACATGTTTAAACTGATGGGTAAAGTACATCAAAAATATCCAGAACCCAAATGATCAATCTGCCACTGTAGTGTTAAAATAAAAAGTTTATGAAGCTCTCTGTCTCTGTTTTCTGGTCTGCCTGCTTGAAACTGCTAAGTTACTGGTGTTGAGACAAAACTCACTGTCTCTGCTATCATTAACTCAAGGTTATTTGAAGCAGCCAGTTCTGGCAGCAGTGTGAACATTAAAAAATCATTGGAAATTGAAGAGAAAGGTAAAATCAGCCCTTGTGGTTCCCTCTCCGATCCCACCTCTACTCTAACTTTTAAAGACTGTCCATTTTCAACCCCTCCCCTTAATGACGTACATGAACTCTCACAGGCAGGGACCATGCTTCATCCCAGGCCAGCAGGAAGTAGTTCCAGAAAATGAGATCTTCATCCAAATTCCCCAGTTTCTGAGTTCATTAAATAGAAATTTTAATTTTCACCAAAGAGAAGGGGGGAATAAAAACAAGGTGGCCTTGTTAATTAACTAGCTAACAGAGGAAAATAAACTAACAGAAAGTAAGAGAAATAAACTCATAGCACATAATTGCCCCTTTGAAGAGAAAACTCACAACACAACTGCCCTTTGTTTTGTTTGATTAAACACCTGGAGCTCAACTCATCTTTAAGCCAAACTTCTTATCTCTAAGAATTTGGTTTTCACAGCCTGGAAGTGCCCTAAGCAGACAGCAGGGGAGCGAACTCCCCCCACCGTCCCCCCAGCTCTGGTCAGCACCAGATTCTAAGGACCTCTGACAAGATGGCCTCACAGAGAAAAGAAAAAAAAAAATTAAAAAGCACACGCAGCAGTTTCACAGCAGTTTTTGCGATCAATTGGCTCCAACCACTTTTTTCTTTCTCTTTGCTCCTAAATAAAGACCTCAAAACTCCTATCCTCTGCACTGACACTTTCATTTCCTTCTTCCACGTTATGCCCTTCCCACTCTTGGGAAGTAAAACTTTCTTTCCTAAAACTATTCTACTGCTGGTGTGAGAATCCTTTCTCCAGCCCACACCATGCACTCACGAGTCCCACCTAACAGTAGCCTTCCCTGGTATTCCTGAGTACGCCTGACTGGGTGAGGCCTTCTGGCTGGATGCACTCCTGCATTCAGCTTGCCAATCTTTCATTTAGCTTATTTTTCATCTTCATTAATAAATCAAATGGGCCTATGGCTTCCTTCTTCATGTTATCCTGTCCAGTCATAGAATGAGACTTCCTCTCCTCTGTGTAGGACGATGACTCACCGAAGGCTGACAAAACCTGCCAAGAAAACAATGTGGGCCTGGAACATTTCCAGAGTAGATCTTTTTACCACTGACCTATGTTAGGTCTGTTCTCTTCCCTTTGAGTCAATTTGGGTAATTTATATTTTTTCGAGTAAATTGTATGTTTTATCTAAGCCTTAAAATTTATGACAGAAGCTGTTTGAGGTATTTTCTTGATTTAAAAAAAATCACCTACTGCATTTGTAGCTGTGTCTCCTTGCTCACTCGCAGTACTATTTGTGCTTTCTCTCTTTTTTTCTTGGCAATTAAAAGTAATTATGCCCCTTTCTCTACTTGCACAGATAGAAATGAGGACTCCTTAAGCAAAAACTTCAGTGGACATATCTGTACATTAATAGCAGCCAACAAAACCCTATCACCAGCCCCACACACCCATTTCTACCCCCCTCCAACTCCGCCCTCTGCAGGGGCACAAACCGGGCCCCTGGCTCGAGGGATGTGCCTGGTTCTTCAGGTGGGCAGAGCCCGGTTCACTGCAGATGCACTGCCCACCTCTGGGGGACTGCCTCGCCTGTCCTTGAGGTGGCTGTGAAGATACAGCAGCAATCTGGGGAGCTGAGACCTTCAGATAACACTCCCTATGGCAGGCCTGAGCGCAGGTGCCCAGAGGATAAGAACAGCTTCTACTTCTTCGGCACAGGCTCTGCACATCAATTGTTTTTATTCCTCACACACCTGTGAGGCAGGGATTTGGCCCCTTTTGTGAGTGACAGGCTCAGGGTCACTGAGAAACCTGCCCAAGGTGCAGGAGCCAGTGAACAGCAGAGCTAGGCTCGCAGCTGGTTTGCCCTGAGCTCCTCCTGAGCCACAACAAGCTGCCCTCACAGGGACCCGCGGCCACACCCCACATAGGTGGGACAGCTCCTTGATCCTGCCAGCTGATCCTGACAGAGCCTCCCTGAGCCACCTGTGCTCCCCGACCAGAGCCAGCCCTGGGCCAGTGGCCGCTCTCCCCACGCTTCCTTCTGTGCCTCCATCCCAGGCAGCAGCCCTCACCTCCTCCAGCTCTGGAGTCCACCCCAGGCCTGGCCACCCGGAATCCCTCTCCCCGTCCTCACAGCCGGCCAGCCTTCCCTGGTCCCTATGTCTGGCATGCCATGCTCCCTGGCGGCTTTTATGCTCCCTAGTGTTTAAGGACCCTCATCTGATGCCCTCCCAGGCCGCTCTCCCCTCACTTCCCACAGGACAGCAGCAGCACTGGGCTCCAGGCCCTGGGGCCTCGCATGACACACACACTTCCCAGACCTTCAGGCCCTCATCTGCACCTCTGCCCACAGGACCCCAGAGAGGACAGAGAGGAAGAGCCATGGGGGGAAGCTGCCTACTGGTGGGTAGTGGTCTCAAATACGAATGGATTCAGTGCAGAGCTCTTTAAGTTTTCAAAACCAAGTTTTCTTTCTTAACCTGAACGTCTCGGTCCAGTCGAGCCCAGTAAAAGAGGCCAAGCCCACAGCTAACATCTGACCTCCACACTCTACCTGGATCGTGACAAGGTGTATCTCCAGCTCTGCGACTCTACGCCCGATGCAGCTGTCCCAGAGTTGTCAACTCTGCCCGGGTTTCCTTTCAGCAACCAGCGCCCTGGCCAAACTCCTTGGCCCAAGGGAAGTTCTCATCCTTGTAGGATGTGGCATGGCGGCAGAGGGCCAGCTGGGTCTGAGGAGACCACGTGCAACAGAAAAGGGACAGAGAAGGGGTTGCGTGAAAGCCGAGCAGTGGCCAGCGCCCTGGCTGGACAGGCCATCCGAGACACCCCGCCTGGGCAGCCGCTGAGGTGCACACACCCCGACAGCTGCCCTCCGCCTACACACTGCGCAGCGGCTGGCAGGGCCAGCCAAGCCCCTCAGAGCCTCCCCAGAAGGGCCCCTGCAGCTGCCCCAGGGCCTGGCCCCCGGGCTACAGAATATCTGCTTTGTCTCGGAGCAGTAAGATCACACAATGCCCTCCCTTCTCCTAAACCTCACTGTCATCACAAAATACACACAGAGGAAAAGGAGCCCTGCTGATCTTTGCTTAGGGACAAAGACTTCCTTAATGTGCAGGCAAGTTTCCTTCCAATCCCACACCACTGCAGCCCAGTCCCACCCCACGGCCACCAAACTCACGCTTTGGGGATCAACAACCACCAATAACCAGGTCTCCCTAGGTGACTCGGCCATTCTCGGGGAGCACTGTTGACAGCCTGGAAAGAGTGACGGGAACAGGAATGGAGTGGTGACTTCAAGAATATTTTGTTAAACATTTAGAAATCTGAATATATTGCCATTTCCACTAAAAATTCTTAAAAAGTAACACATGGTACAGTTTCAACTAAACAATTTTGCAAAGACCTCTGTGGTTCCTTAGACAGCTATGCCAGCCGGTATTCCTAGGTGTGCGGAAAGGCACCAAAGCCAAAAAAGTTTGCAAAACACAAAGAAAATCTCTAACACGCCATTGTATTCCCAAGGGGGAAAATTCTGTTTCTGACATTTTATGTGACTATGGAACCACTTTATCAAGGCATAGTTCACAGGACTTAGGGGCGTGTGAAATACATTTGGAGGAACAGTACTTCAGCTACGGGATTGTCCCAGAGAGCTGACCCCAAGAAGACTCAGTAAGACTTGTGAAGTAAAATAAAATTTTAAGGCTCACCCCCGCACACACCAGCTGACTGAATGAACCCCCTCGTGGCCAAAGGAATATCCTAAAATTAAATTGTCTGCCAGGAGGAGGGAAGTCAGACATGCCTTATGTTCCCCTCCCTTCTTGGGGACTTCCTTTGTAACCCATTAACAGGCCTCAGGGTATGCAAGACAAACCTGCAGGTCCTCAATTTACACAACAAATCTATGTCCTGTGGCTTATCTCCTTACGTTAAAACATTTCAAGCCTTTAGACAAAGCTTCTTGTCTTTAACCAATTACAAGCCAAAAAATCTTTAAACCCACCTATGACACATAAGCCCCCCCCCTTTGAGATGTCCCACTTTTTTGGGCCAAACCAATGTATGCCTCCCACGTATTGATTGATGGCTTCACCTGTAACCCGCGTCTCCCTGAAATGTATAAAAACCAAACTAACCCAGCCACATGGAGTCCACTTGCCCAAGTCCTGTTGGCAGTGGCTCTGGGTCATGGCCCTCAAATTTGGCTCGGAATAAATCTTTTTAAAATTATTTTACAGAGTTTGGCTTTTTTCCATTGACAGACTTTAGATGACAAATACCAATAAACCACACAGGCAGCTCCATTTCTTTCTTGCTGTGAGATCAAACCTCCTGCTGCAGATTGAGGATGCAATACAAATTGAAGCATCGGTATCAAATCAGGTTTGACAGCATTCTTTTAGTATATACTATAGAAAATAACCTTTGCTTTGTCCTGCATTTCCTCATGGAGGCATTCTGCGTTTAGGGTCCCTGAACTGCCAAGGGGAAGAAATTTCACTGGCCCCCTAATCCCACCTCCCACTCAAACCATCTCCCACCCGGGGCAGCCCATATTCCCCAGCTCTTCTCACTGCCACTAAAGCCTGTCCAGGAGTCCACGAGCCTCCCGTGCGGCATCCCAACCCTGACAACGCCATTCACATGGAACCGCCCAGTTTTGTCAGCAGGTCTGGGAATTAGCCAAACAGCCCAGAGTATTTTCCTGACAAATCAGTCTTGTTCTGTGTTATCTTCAGAGAAACAAAGTCAAAGGGTGCTGACCCACGAACATATTGGGAAACACTGGATGAACCACTTGGCTAAAGTAGGGACAACATTAAACGACCGCTCCAAAGATCTCTATGAAGGACAATGAACACTTCAACAGCAGAAAGACCATCAGAAACAGCAAAAGCAGAGAGGAAGTAAGAATAGCCCTGAGGGCCGGGCGCGGTGGCTCACGCCTGTAATCCTAGCACTCTGGGAGGCCGAGGCGGGCGGATTGCTCAAGGTCAGGAGTTCAAAACCAGCCTGAGCGAGACCCCATCTCTATTATAAAAATAGAAAGAAATTAATTGGCCAACTAATATATATATAAAAAAATAATTAGCCGGGCATGGTGGCGCGTGCCTGTAGTCTCAGCTACTACTCGGGAGGCTGAGGCAGGAGGATCGCTTGAGCCCAGGAGTTTGAGGTTGCTGTGAGCTAGGCTGACGCCACGGCACTCACTCTAGCCTGGGCAACAAAGCGAGACTCTGTCTCAAAAAAAAAAAAAAAGAATAGCCCTGAATATCCTCTTCCTAAATAGTGCATCACTGAGGCAGTTGGAGGATGTTACAATAAAGAGTCAGAGACTTCCAGGACACATTTTGTTGACACAGATTTGGGTGAGCCTTTTACCTCGGGGTTTCCTTAAGGAGAGCTCTGACTAGTGGGACTCTGAGGACGTCTGCTGCTGTTGGAACATGCCTCTCCCCCAAATTCTCGACTATCTCCTGGTACACCATCTACTGCACTTCGGGTGCCTTGCCAGGAGATACACTGCCCAGGACAACTCGAACGATGTCTAATGAGAGAAAGCGGCAGACACGGGCACATTGGTGAGTGACGCCAGGGAGCTAAACAGCAAGTGATGTCCATACAAATTCCCCTGGGAATATGCGCAGGTGCAAAATCACTCACACCCTGCTATTGCAGTGCTTAATGTCTAACCAGAACAGAACACTCTTTTTCTTAATTCATGCCAGGAAAACCAAATCACAATTTTTGGGAAGTAACAGCAACTCTATGATTCAAGTGCTCTTATAATGAACAGCCACAGAAAAATTATTGGGGGACTTCTTTTGATCACTTAAGAGCAAAGAGCTTCCTCTTCAGTGGAATCCGAGGGATGCAAGGGAGATGCTGGTCGATCCTGGAAGTCCTGCTGGAATTCCATGCGACCTCTTTTCAGGGGTCACCCATCTTTTGCTAGAAAGGGCCTCGAGCTGCTCACTGGCATCCCACAGGCCCAAGACGGCTGGACTCATCCACCCCGGCTTCCCTGATCTAGAGGCTGGGCATGTGCAGAAGATCATTAGTTAGCTAGCCATCGTGCCTGTGCTTTTATCAAGTAAAGTGAACAGAGAGTGTTTGAATAGCTCATTTGTGCAAAGCAGTGTCATTTTTCAAACACCACTTAGACTGAAGAATCGCATTTCCAGTTACTGAGAATAATTCTATTTTATTTTCCTAGGTCCCAAAATTTTCACTAAAATCGATGCTATCATTTGTGGGACTATATTTCACTCTGTCTAAACAAGGACATTCCATAATATAAATGCCCCCTTTCTTGCATCAAAAAAACCTAACTTAAGTAGGCCATATTGATAGCATTTCCTTATAATGGATGCTACATGTTTATAGAGGGCAGGCTCTCCTATAATATATAATATATAACATAACGTGCAAGCTCTTATAAATGATAAGGAGGTCATTCAGATGCTTCCCACTAGGAAAACAGAAAAATTTATGCTAAAATCACATTTTTATGGAAAAACAAAATGTGGTATATACACACAATGGAATACTATTCAGTAACTAAAAAAATAATCAATTACTCTTATGTGCTACCATGTGGAAGACTCTCAGTCATTCTGCTGAGTGAAGGAAGCTAGATGCAGAAATACATACTATATAATTCCATTTACATAAGTATTTAGAAAAACGTGGTGGTGGTTTCATAAATGATTGTATCTGTCAACAGTCTGTATCGAATTATACAGTTTAAATGGATGCAATTGATTGTGCATAAATTATACTGCAATAAAGTTGATGTTTTATTTATTTATTTATTTATTTTTTTGAGGCACAGTCTCACTTTGTTGCCCAGGCAAGAGTGAGTACCATGGTGTCAGCCTAGCTCACAGCAACCTCAAAGTCCTGGGCTCAAACAATTCTGCTGCCTCAGCCTCCCGAGTAGCTGGGACTACAGGCATGTGCCACCATGCCCAGCTAATTTTTTCTATATAAATTAGTTGGCCAATTAATTTCTTTTTATTTATGGTAGAGATGGGGTCTCGTTCTTGCTCAGGCTGGTTTTGAACTCCTGACCTTGAGCAATCCGCCCGCCTCGGCCTCCCAGAGTGCTAGGATTACAGGCGTGAGCCGCTGCGTCTGGCCAAGTTGACGTTTTTAAAAGTCAGGATGAAGTCATAAATATTTGTCTCCAGGCTTCCATCCTAGGATGCTGAAAGAGAACAGAGCCCTTCTGAACTCCACCTCACTGTGATGCTTTTAGTTACCACCAGGGGGCAGTAGGTTCAAATGTGTCCAAATTGGCCAAGCCGCAAGGTCACAAGGCTCCTCCATCCGGGTGGTGACTTAATTTGAACAAATCCACACCATGCATCACATTTACATAGTAAATTAGAATTTTCGTTGATTATCTCATTCGGTTTATATTTAACTTATATATATTTTGTTTTATTGTTGTAGAAGATCCGTAAGAATAAACAGTTTAGTCTGGTCGTGGTGGCTCACGCCTGTAATCCTAGCACTCTGGGAGGCCAAGGCGGAAGGATTGCTCAAAGTCAGGAGTTCGAGACCAGCCTAAGCAAGAGTGAGACCCTGTCTCTACTAAAAATAGAAAGAAATTAATTGGACAACTAAAAATATGTAGAAAAAATTAGCGGGGCATGGTGGCGCATGCCTTTGGTCCCAGCTACTCGGGAGGTTGAGGCAGGAGGATCGCTTGAGCCCAGGAGTTTGAGGTTGCTGTGAGCTAGGCTGACGCCACAGCACTCTAGTCCCAGCAAAACAGAGTGAGACTCTGTCTCAAAAAAAAAAAAAAAGTTTATACTTTTGCCTTTACATGTTTAAGTGACATTGTAATAAAAATAATATGTCAACACTGGGGGGTTTTGTCTCTTTAAAATGGAGGCCTGTGTCTTATTTAAGGTCAGGCAGCACTGGTGCGGAGGAAGAGCTTCCAGGTGAGGAGCCTGGTTTGGTTTCCACACCTTTGAACGGAGGCAATGACCCGCCACGGAAGGAGCTGGGATGGGCTGGGTGCATGTGGACGGCAGCCCTGGTCCTTACCTCCCACCCAGACCCTCCGCAGTTATGCTGACTATATAAAATGAATTGAGGAAGAATTAAATGAATTGCTGGCTTTATCAAATGAATTCTATGGCCTAGAATATTTTAAATGATAAATAATAAGGTTTCTAATGTCTATGCCTTCTTTATATCTGATGTTATGAAACAATGGACAAAATGTTTGCAAGTCAGGAATGATTTTTGAACTTCAAAACTTAAGCCAGGCACAGCAGCATGCACCTGTAATCCCAGCTACTTGGGGAACTGTGGAATAATGTAATTGTGTTTATACTTTTCACAGAAATCATTGTGCACCTTAATTATACATTTTACATAGTCATGCGCCACTTAACAATGTTTCTATCAATGATGGACTGCATATACAACAGTGGTCCAATGAGATTATAAACCGTATTCCTACTGTACCTTTCCTATGTTTAGGTATGTTTAGATACGCAAACACTACTGTGTTCCAGCCAACCACAAGGTTCGGCACAGTCACGTGCCATGCAGGTGTGCAGCCCAGGAGCGACAGGCCACACCCTATAGCCTAGGTGTGCAGCAGCTACGCCTTCTATGTCTGTGTAAGTGCACTCCGATGGCTCGACGACGCCTTTCTCAGCACATATCCCCATTGTTAAGCGGCACGTTGACTATATATGTAGCATTTTCTCCTGGAGACCTTCGGCGGTGAAGCCAGCCGAGTACAAACACGTACAGGCTGCTTCAAGTATCTGCCTTAAAAGCAGACAACTTCCGTCAGGTTATGAGGCTTGTTGAGAGGCAGGTCCCCACAGGCTCGCCGTGCCATGCCGGCCAGCAGCACCTCGGCCACGTCGGCGTAGCTCTCCTCGAGTGTCAGCGCCTGGCTAAGGAAGAGGTACGTGAGAAGTCCCCCTCTCACCCTCTGGCCTGGGTCTGTTTGGTACTCTATGTCTCTCAACTTGCTGTCACCATGAATTTGGCCTGTTCGAAAACTATTTCTTTTAAAAAAATAGTTTGGGTTGGGAATAATCTTTTCAGTCTCGACCCCCTTTGTCCTCCCAGTAACTTAACCACGCCAGTGGCAGGTGGCAGGTGCTGAGGGAACCCAGTACTAATAGCGTCATCACCCACGGACATTCACCTGGTGTGCGTCACAGCTAGCATATCTGGTTTTTTTTTTTTTTTTGAGACAGAGTCTCACTTTGTTGCCCAGGCTAGAGTGAGTGCCGTGGTGTCAGCCCAGCTCACAGCAACCTCAAACTCCTGGGCTCAAGCGATCCTTCTGCCTCAGCCTCCCGAGTAGCTGGGACTACAGGCATGCACCACCATGCCCGGCTGATTTTTTCTATATATATATTTTTAGTTGGTCAATTAATTTCTATTTTTAATAAAGACGGGGTCTCTCTCAGGCTGGTTTCGAACTCCTGACCTTGAGCAATCTGCCCGCCTTGGCCTCCCAGAGTGCTAGGATTACAGGCGTGAGCCACCACATCCAGCCGTAGCATATCTATTAAAATAAAAAATGTAAAAATGAAAAATAGATCACATTACTTGTAGACACAACCCACATACTTTTGCTTCTTTGAAAAACACATCTGAAAGTTATGAGTCCAAATAACAACTTGTAATGACGTCTGGGCATCCTCTGCCACAGTCTGGAGGAGTTAGACACGAGACACAGAAAAGTTAGGTCAACCTCTTACACAGAAGGTGCCCCTAAATTCTTCTCTTACTGAATTTGAAGAGTCCATCCCAGGACCTGCAGAACTCTCGCCAGGGTTTGGGATGAAGGGGCGAAGCCGTCTGGGGATGGCGCCTGCACACATGGAGGTCTTGAACACACTGAACGTGAGCTCCAGGGCCTCCATGTTCTCCACGAGGGCTGGGGACTCTGTTTTCCAGGCAATCCAAACGACTCTCACACAGGATAGTGGCCACTCCTGGGGGAGAAACAGAATTTAAAAACCCTCTTCTTCTGGATTATTTGCCATATCAACATGCACTATCTGGCCATAAAAGTTACTTTCTTTTTTTTTTTTTTTTTTTTTTGAGACTCACTTTGTTTCCCAGGCTAGAGTGAGTGAGTGCCGTGGTGTCAGCCTAGCTCACAGCAACCTCAAACTCCTGGGCTCAAGCAATCCTGCTGCCTCAGCCTCCCAAGCAGCTGGGACTACAGGCATGCGCCACCATGCCCGGCTAATTTTTTCTATATATATTAGTTGGCCAATTAATTTCTTTCTATTTATAGTAGAGATGGGGTCTCGCTCTTGCTCAGGCTGGTCTCGAACTCCTGAGCTCAAACGATCCGCCCACCTCGGCCTCCCAGAGAGCTAGGATTACAGGCTTGAGCCACCGTGCCCGGCCAAAAGTTACTTTCTTTTATTATTATTATTTTCTAATTGAGATAGGGTCTCACTCTGTTCCTTAGGCTGGACTTAAACTCCTGGGCTAAAGTGATCCTCCTGCCTCAGCCCCTCAAGTAGCTAGGACTACAGGCATATGCCACTACACCCCGCTAAAAGTAACTTTCAAAAGCAGTCTAGGCTGGGCACAGTGGCTCACTCCTGTAATCCTAGCACTCTGGAAGGCTGAGACAGGAGGATTGCCTGAGTTTAGGGCTTCAAGATCAGCCTGAACAAGAGTGAGACCCTGTCTCTACTAAAAATAGAAAAAATTAGCTGGGTGTGGTGGTGCACACCTGTAGTCCCAGCTACTTGGGAGGCTGAGGCAGGGTCGCTTGAGCCCAGGAGTTTGAGCTTGCTGTGGGCTACGCTGACACCACTGCACTCTAGCCAGGGCAACAGATCAAGCCTCCGTCTCGACAACAAAAAAAAAGCAGTCTAGGTGCTTTCGTGAGTAAGACATCACCACTCTGAGGTTCCCTTTGTGTCCTAGGCTACAGGGAGCCGGGCACTGGGGGCTGATGACTGGCGCTGGGTAATGTGCACTGTGTAAGCAGGCCTCCACAGCCCTGTGAGACACACATTAAGAAACCCACTCTTGGGAGGGGGGCGGGGGCGGGTATATACATACATAATGAGTGAGATGTGCACCATCTGGGGGATGGTCATGCTGGAAACTCAGACTTGTGGGGGGAGGGGGGAAAGGGCATTTATTGAAACCTTAAAATCTGTACCCCCATAATATGCTGAAATTAAAAAAATAAAATAAAATAAAAAATAAAAAATAAAAAAAAAGAAACCCACTCTTAGCCAGGCATGATGGCTGACACCTGTAATCTCTGCATTTTGGGAGGCCAAGGCAGGAGGATTGTTTGAGCCCAGGAGTTTGAGACCAGCCTGGGCAACACAACGAGACCCTGTTTCTACAAAAAATACAAAAATTAGCTGGGTATGGTGGTGCAAGCCTATAGTCCTAGTTACTCAGGACATCTGCAGGCTGAGGCAGGAGGACGGCTTGAGACGAGGGGGTTGTGATCACACCGCTGCACTCTAGCCTAGGCAACAGAGCGAGAACCCTTCTCAAAAACAAACAAACAAACAACAACAACAATATATATATATATATAAAGAAACCCACTCTCAGTAGGAGATTAGAGGATTCTGGGACTTTATGTAGTTGGCAAGGCTGTGCAAGAGGAAGCAGGAGGTGGCCGGGACAGGACTGAAATCAGGTCTGAGACAGCAAGCCTCCAGGGAGTGCGAGACCCCAGCCTGCCACTGCTCTGCTCCCCACCCTCCTCTCTGGAAGGAGGAAGCAAAACCCCAACAGGGCCCCTTCCTGCCTGGCCACCAGGGATCACCTTTTAGCCACTGGCCAACCTGGGGGACTGAAATGTGGCTCCTCCGAGCCAAACAGGGGAGCCCAGGCCCAGAGAGCGCAGCGCTGCCCACGCCGCCCCCGTGCTTACCGTCCGCTCCTGACATCTGGGACTAGGTTCGGAGAACATTAATATTAGAACTCTGAAACGTTAGCCTGATTTAAATTTGAAAGTAAACTCATTTTTAAAAAAGATGAGAAAGCTGTTAGAGGGCCCTCCAAGATATATTTTTAAGGAAAGAAAAAAGCAAGGTACAGGACAATATGTTCACTGTGCTGCTGTCTATTTCTTAAAAGTAAAAAGAATATTCATGTGCATATTTCCTTGCACATGCATAAAACATTTCCTTGCACATACATAAAATATCTCTTGACAGATATATCAGAAACTGGTGGCCTTAGCCACATTCAGTAAAGAGAGAGAATTTTCACTGAATACTTTTAGTTTCGATATTTGAACCATGAGAATGTACTACCCACCCAACATGAATTTAAATATTAGGATGACTTTGTAGTAGATGCCTTCTAACCTTTGTTCCTCTTTAAAAATTATGCTAGGCTGGGCATGGTGGCTCACTCCTGTAATCCTAGCACTCTGGGAGGCTGAGGCGGGAGGATGGCTTGAGGCCAGGAGTTCGAAACCAACCTGATCAACAGCAAGACCCCATCTCTACAAAAAATAGAAAAATTAGCCAGGTGTGATGGCACATGCCTGTAGTCCCAGCTACCCAAGAGGCTGAGGCAGGAGGATTGCTTGAGCCCAGGAGTTCAAGGTTGCAGTGAGCTACAATGACACCACTGCACTCTAGCCTGGGTGACAGAGCAAGACTGTCTCAACAAAACAAAAGAAGATTATGCTAAAATAAAATATGTAGTAATTGGGAACATGGATGATTGAGTTAAAAAGACCTAGATTTGAAACTAACTTTCTGCCTCTAAAACAGGGTGGGGGTGGAGCCTTGAGCAAACTCTTCTTTAAGTCCCTTTATTTACCTCATCGGGGAAACTGGTGATTGTACTTCTCCCCAATTCATATATTAATATAAGGACATACGTACCGAAAGAGACACAAACAGAACCTCTAACCCGCAGGGATTTGGACCAGGAGATCGCAGACACTCCAGGGTCTCCTCCCTGCCTGGCACTGTGCTGATGATCACTTGGATGGCAGAGAGGTGTCAGTGAACTTTGTCCAAACTTAATAATCACAGTCTGCTGTGAGACAGGAAAATCGTTCCTGGCTATCAGTGCTGGAGGTTCTGAGGCCCTATTCAGGGGATTTTCCTTCGGGTCTCCCCATTTCCCCTATCCACAGACAAGGTCTCTGTGACCTTCAGCTTCTTTGGTTGTCACTGAGTGGATACCTAAAGCCACACAGCACTGCTTGAGAGAGCTCCTACCCATCCTTGAGACAGTATGCCCCGAACCTCTTGCTGGCACACCTTGTCACAGAGGAGGAGGGAGTGAGCCCCAGCAGGCCCTGCAGCCCCTGTGTTTGGAGATCACACAAAGAGCCATTTGATACCATTCCACTGGGGTTTCAGTGCATTTTTAAAAGCTAGTTTTGAGGAACCCACACTGGGGGAGGGTGGCCTCCCTGGGCACCCCCTCCAGCCTGTGGCTTGGCCTGGCCCCACATAATCACGCAGAGATGAGTCTGCTGGCTCTGCCCCACAAGTCTCAGTACTCCTGCCAGGACTCCATGTTGGCTCTCTGGCCCGGAGCACCGGAGCTACCATGTCTTGGTCTGCAATAGATACTACAAACTGAGGACCAAAGTGAGACTTGAAGATTTTTCCATATTCCCGTGCGTGCTTCTGCTGCAATACCAAGGAGAAATCAAAAAAGGAAAAAATACACAGATATACCTTTAACATAAACATACTTGTGTGTTGGGGGAATAGAAAAGTGTGATGGAGGGAAGCCCTATATTACACAAAACTGAACCAAAGTAGTAACTTTACATATTCCTGAGATAGACTTTCACATAAACATATTCATAGAAGTCTTATTCTTTAGCGATCTGTTCTTACAACTACCTTAGCTGTGTGGAGCAACAAGAGAGACAGGTCATTATGGGCAGAGGTGAACCCAGAGGCAACCAGGCCCCCACCTGCCAGCCCCTTTCGCATAGCCCCAGCAGCTCTGCATAAGCAGTGCCCAGTCTGCTCGCAGAGAGCCCTCCATGGGCAATCTGTAATGAGCCTCTAAAAATGGTGCCCTGCAAGACAATGAAGGAAAAGGCATCTGGATTGGAAAGGGAGAAATAAAACTATCTTTATGGCCGGGCATGGTGGCTCACGCCTGTAATCCTAGCACTCTGAGAGGCCGAGGCAGGCGGATTGCTCGAGGTCAGGAGCTCAAAACCAGCCTGAGCAAGAGCAACACCCCGTTTCTACTATGAATAGAAAGAAATTAATTGGCCAACTAATATATATAGAAAAAATTAGCCGGGCATGTTGGCGCATGTCTGTAGTCCCAGCTACTCGGGAGGCTGAGGCAGCAGGATTGCTTGAGCCCAGGAGTTTGAGGTTGCTGTGAGCTAGGCTGATGCCACGGCACTCACTCTAGCCTGGGAAACAAAGCGAGACTCTGTCTCAAAACAAACCACAAAAAACTATCTTTATTCTCAGATGATGGGATCTTACCTATAGAAAATCCTAAGGAATTCACCAAAAAAATATTATAACTAATAAACAAGTTCAGCAAGCTATCAAGTACAAAATCAATTACAAAAACCAGTCGTATTTCTATACTCTAGCAATGAATAATCCAAAATGAAAGTAAGAAATAATTTTATTTAGAATACCATCAAAAATAATAAAATGCTTGAGAATAAATTTAACAAAAGAAGTGCAAAACTTATATTCTAAAGCCATAAAGCATCCGTGAAAGTTAGTAAGTCCTAAATAAATGGCAAGACATCCCATGTTCATGGATCAGAAGACTTAATATTGTTGAGATAGAAATACTCCTCAAATCGATCTATAGATTCAGCACAATCCCTGTCAGAATTCCAGCTGGCTTATTTGTAGAAATCAATACTATGATCCTAAAATTCATATGAAAGGACCCAGAATACCCTAAACAATCTTGAAAAAGAAAAAAGTTGGAGGACTCACATTTTCCCATTCCAAAACTTACTGCCAAGCTATAGTAATCAAGACAGGACATTCCTAGCATAATCACCAGAACAGAATTGGGAATCCAGAAGTAAATCCAAACATCTGTGGTCAACTGATTTTCAGCAAGAGTGCCAAGGCCATCTGATGGGGAAAGAACATTCTCTTAAACAAATGGTGCTGAGACAACCGGATAGCCACAGCAAAGAGTGAATGTGTACCTTTTTCTCACACCATATACAAAAATTATCTCAAAATAGATCAAATATCTAAATATACAAACCAAAACTATAAAACTCTTAGAAGAAAACATAGGGGTAAATCATCATGCCCTGGGGTTTGGCACAATGTCTTAAGATACAACTACAAAAGCACAAGAAACAAAAGAAAAAATAAACAACTGGACTTCAAAATTTAAAACTTTTGTGCTTCAAAGGACACCAAGAAGAAAGTGCAGACAACCCCTAGAATGGAAAAAATATTTTCAAAGCGCATATCGAATAAGTGGCTTGTACCTGGAATACTGGAATACACGAAAAGTTCTTAAAACTCAATAGTAGGCCGGCACGGTGGCTCGTGCCTGTAATCCTAGCACTCTGGGAGGCTGAGGCAGGAGGATCACTCAAGGTAGGAGTTCAAAACCAGCCTGAGTAAGAGCAAGACCCTGTCTCTATTAAAATAGAAAGAAATTAATTGGCCAACTAAAAATATATAGAAAAAATTAGCTGGGCAGGGTGGCACATGCCTGTAGTCCCAGCTACTCAGGAGGCTGAGGCAGTAGGATCACTTGAGCCCAGGAGTTTGAGGTTGCTGTGAGCCAGGCTGATGCCACAGCACTCTAGCCCAGGCAACAGAGTGAGACTCTGTCTCAAAAAAAACAAAACAAAACAAAAAAGCCTTGATATTAAAAAATCAAATAACCCAATCAAAAACTGGATACATGATTTAAATAGACATTTCTCCAAAGAAGATGTACAAATAGCTAATAAGCATACGAAATGACACTCGACATCATTAGTCATCAGGGAAATGCAAATCAAACACATGAGATGGCAATTCACACCCACTAGGATGGCCATAAGCAAAAGGACAGGCAATAACAAGTGTTGACAAGGATGTAGAAAATTAGAACTCTTTTACACTGCTGGTAGGAATGTAAAATGGTACAGACACTCAGGAAAGCAGTCTGGCAGTTTCTCGAAAGGTTAAATATAAAGTTACTATTTGACCTAGCAGTTCCACTCCTAGATATGTATCTAGAAATGAAAACACATGTCTGCACAGAAACTTATACACATATGTTCATAGCGGCATTATTCATAATAGGCAAAAGGTGGAAACAATCCAAGTATCTATCAAGTGATGAATGGATAAGTAAAATGTGGTACACCCACACACTGGAATATCATTTATCCGTGATAAGGAATGAGGCACTGATACATGCTACAACATGGGTGAACCTTGACAATATTATACTAAGTGAAAGAAACCAGTCACAAAAGACCACATATTATATTTATTTGACATGTCCAGAATAGGCCAATCTACAGAAACAGAAAGTAGCATAGTGGTTGCCTAAGGCTGGGGTAGTAGAAGAGTTGAGGAATCAGGTTTCTTTCTGTGGTCATGAAAATGTTCTAAAGTAGATTGTGGTGATGGTTGTATACTTCAAATGGGTGAATTATAGGGTGTGTGAATTATATCTCAATAAAGCTGTTAGAAGGAAGAAAGGGAGGGAGGAATCACAATAAATGTAAATGGACTAAACTATCCAGTTAAAAACACAAAAAAGGGGGCTTCCAACATGGCTCAGCATGATACAGCCAGGGCTGGGCTGGGAAAATTGATTAAGGTTCTCTTTGGCATCTGCCCACCCTTCTAATCACTCCAACTATCAATCCGAGAAGCAGTAGGCCAGACGTTCTGTGGTCTCTCTACTCTTCTGCCCTCAGCTGGAAACTGCTCACTCCTTCTAGAGACCTGGGTGAGGTCCACCTGCCCTGAGGTGAAGACACCTCAGACTCAACTGGAGTGATTCAGTCTCCAAAGGGTCACTTCTGCCTAACAAATAAGTGTCACCAAGAGTCAGGAACTATGGGGAAATGGGCCACTCCTCAGACAAACCCAGCTACCAGTAGGTGTGACAGCACAAGGGTGCTGGCGGTAGAAATGATACAGAGAGTCTACAGCACTTCCTGGTGTGGACTAAGGGGCAATAGTTAGTCACAGCACTGGGAGCTGCTGGGACGTGAGAGCCTGAACCTGGGCGCACGGTTCACTAGCTGCATGAGCTAGGAAGTCTGGTCCCTCTGTGTCTCAGTTTCCTCACTTGTAAAATAGAGAAATAATAGGACTTGCCTCACACATAGGACTTGGAACTATGCCTGGCACACGAAGAGAGTTTTAGAAATGTTCATTGTGCTTGTTTATTACATTTCATAACCCTAAATTCATTTGATCTCACAATAACCCATGAGATGGATAGAGATTGCTAGTCTCCTTCACAGATGAGGAAACTGAGGTCTAGAGAGTATAACTGACAGCCCAGGGCTCCACAGGTGGCTGCAGAGGGCTAGCAGGGGAGGCCAGGACCCCAGTACCTGGGATCCCGCTGCTCTGCCAGTCTGAAACAGCAGCTGGCTGTCCTCCATTATGATGTCTACCCTGCCACTAACTAGCTGCATAGCCTTGGGCAAGTCACTTAGCTAGCACGTTGAGCCTTTTCTGTTTGAAAAATGAGCACTGATCTGTATATAAGATCTGTCCAGAAAGTATCCAACCATGTAGTATGAAAAATAAAGACATTTACTGAAGAAGAAACAAGATACAAGAAACACCGTATGTAAGACAATGAAGCCTCAGACCCTTCAAAGTAGGAAGGGGCCTCTCACAGTTCTCCCAGCGTCTCTCAACCCAACCCGTATACATTCAATGTTTTCAGGTGTTCTGCTTGTTGCAGGCCTTCCAGAACGTGGGTCACTTTCAACAGATTCTCGATCATCTTCAAAGCATTTGTGTCACATTTTTATTTGCATTGCACTCATTACATCATCCCCCAAAGCCTTCAGAATCATCTAAATCATTTCTACAGAGGAATGTTCACGCTTAACACATTTGTTGCAGATTTGTTACTCTAGTCGCTCAGTCATGTTGAACGTGACTGCCACAGGGTACACATGCTCGTCTAGCAGACTGGTTCATGAATGTGCAGCCCAGTCCACTCTCCTGGGCTGCCAGGTTACACGGATGTCCTGCAAACCGTGCTCCTGATATTAACAATGGCTGGATGCTTTGCAGACAGACCTGGACAGACCTCTGGGTGAAAGACCAAGCCCCTGGCTCAGCTAACTCTGGTGACTACCAGATGAACCAGCTGAGCTCAAGGGGACCAAGTGTGATGGGTGGGACCACAATGCTCTTCCCTGCAGCCAGCCTCAGAGCAGAGGCACAGCAGGGTGAGGGTGTTATTGGGCCACACCTAGAGGGCACCAAGCACACCTGAAGTCTGGCAAAAGCGTAGGCAACCTCAAGACCACCAAGTACCCCCTAAGCGTCCTGCGAGGGGCTGCAGGAAGATGAGAGTCCCCACAAGAGCCACATGAGGGTTGGGGCAGTGCCGTCCGGAGAGTAGAGGAGCCAGCGAACCCGGAGAGAGGACAGAGCTGGGAACGCTGGGTCCGGCACCGCTGGGGGGTGAGTCCCTGCGCCTGCGCTCTGGCCCGGCGCCCTCGGCCCACGGCGGTGGGGGAAGCCGTGCAAGCCCGCAGGGGAGGCTTGTTATACTCGAGATTCGCAAGGCCGCAGGACAGAGAGACAGAGTCACCGAAGCTGTAATTACCAAAAGGAGTTTTATTGTCTAGCTCGAGCTAGGGTCCGAGCCCCCAGAGTGCCAGCGCAGTGGCCTCTTCCCCGGGCAAGGACCCTCCTTTGTGTGCAAGTCCCCTTTTATAACTTCGCTACCTACATA
>VSMD01084562.1:0-30960 GCA_008750895.1 Mirza zaza
TCTTCTGTCTTCTTTAGAAAAGTTTCTGTTCAAGTCCTTTGCCCACTTTTTAATAGGGTTATTTGATTTTTTCTTGCTGATTTTCGAGAGTTCTAAGTATATTCTAGTTATCAACCCCTTATCGGATGTGTAGGATGCAAAAATTTTCTCCCACTCTGTAGGTTGTCTGTTTACTCTCATGACTGTTTCTTTGGCTGTACAGAAGCTTTTTAGTTTGATCAGGTCCCATTTATTTATTTTTGTTGCTGCTGTGATTGCCTTTGGGGACTTCTTCATAAACTCTTTGCCTAGGCCAATGTCTAGGAGAGTGTTTCCAACATTTTCCTCTAGAATTCTAATAGTTTCGTACCTTAGGTTTAAGTCTGTTATCCAGCGTGAGTTGATTTTTGTGAGAGGTGAAAGGTGTGGGTCCTGCTTTAGCCTTCTACAAGTGGCTATCCAGTTTTCTCAGCACCATTTATTGAAAAGGGATTCTTTTCCCCAGCATATGCTTTTTTTTAAAAGCACTAGACTGAGAGTCAGAAGGTGAGGGTTACAATCTCAATTCTGCCACTCACCTGCCGTGTGGCTTCGAACCAGTCACTCTCTATCACCGGATGGCAGCTTGCTCACCTGTAGAATGTGGGTTACAGGAGGGGGCCGGCTCAGAACTGCAGTTCTCAGTTATGACTGCATATTGTGCTCGCCTTGAAAGCACTTGTTGAAAGAAGAATCCAGACCCTTGCAGCAATGGCTGATTCGCTGATTCCAGGGCTGAGGCAGGGAAAGTACAAGGTGATCCTGGAGCATCTTGTTCCAGAAAACATGGGAGTGTGCAAAAAACCATGGGAACAGGTATGGAGTAAACTGTGTCCCCCACAGATCGGTATGTTGAAAACTTAACCTGCAATTGACTATATTTGGTGATAGAGCTCATAGGAGGCAAAGGTTAAAAGAGCTTGTAAGAGTAGGACCCTCACCTGACGGTAGACTTATAAGCAGAGGAAGCGAGAGATTTCTCTCTTTCCCTCTCTGCCAGCATGTACTGAGGCAAGGCCACGTGAGCACACAGGCAGAAGACAGCTATCTGCAAGCCAGTAAGAGCCTTCATCCGAACCCAAGCATCCTGACACCCTGATCCTGGACTGACAGCCTCCAGGACCATGAAAAATACATTCCTGTCGTTTAAGACACCCAATCTATGGCATTTTGTTATGGCAGCCTCAGCTGACTAAGACAGGGACACGTCAAAAGAATACAAGAGCCAGACTGAAGAAGTGCTGAACGGCATAAATATAACTAGTAATAGTAATGGGTTAAAAACCCATGGAAAGAGTTAAGAATCACAAGTCCATGCTGATATAAGTTGTAAAAGGAAAAGGAAATGCTCTTCCTTATAGCAGACCACCAAAAAATAAAGAGAAGGAATGATGGACTTAGAAAACATCCATGGATGCTAAAACCAGTGAGCAAACACACAACGAAAAACAAGATATTTACAGTCTCAGCGTATCTCCCTGCAAATTGCTTATTAATTACAAAGAAAAAATAGTGATTTACAGCAGAGATTGCAGACAACACCTTAACCAAGTCATCAGAATTAGTGTCCCCAATATCAGAGCCGACCAATGTCACGTGTCTCCTGACATCATGCACCAAGAAGGACACAATGTCACTCAGTGATGTCCCTGACAAAAAAATGTGCAAAGGAAATAAGGCAAAATGTAAACAACTGGTAAATCTGGGTAAAGGGAATATAAGTGGTTTTTCCTACTATTCTTTCAACTGTTCAGTAAGTTCGAAAATATACCCAAACATATATACAGTTTCAAAAAAATATATGGACTCAAGCCCCGCTCCAGACTAATAGAATCAGATTCCCTAAGTGTGGGGTCCAGGGACCCATGTTTTTGTTTTTATTTTTGTTTTCTAAGCTCCTCAGGTGATTCTAATGTACTTCCTGGCTTCATGGGTCTTAGAGGATAGTTATATTCTGACGTTCTCTGGACCCGTGGGTACCAACGTGGATGGTCCCGCACAGCTCTCAACCAGCAGCCGTGCCCCGGGGCATTATTAGAAAAGTGCGAATTCTTGGTCCCACCAGACCTGCTGAGTCAGACACTCGGAGGTGGACCAGCAATCTGCTTTAGCAAGCCTCCCACGAGGCTGGGATGCCACCAAGTGTGGAACCACTGTCTACACTGCTTCTCAGGTGACTAACAGTGTTCCTCTTCTTCTTTTTAGTTTTTTCTTATTTTTAACTCTGTACACACACACACACACACCCCCAATTTGCTATCTTCACCAGTCAGTATAGACTTCAAGTCCAACAACACCCTTCCCAAATGTCTCCCAAAAGGCACAGTCTAGGCACAACAGGGAAAGTGTGGGTTTTACCTCCACTGCTCCAACTCCCAGCCCCTCCTCTCTGATGGTCTCAATTCCCTGCCCTCCTTCCTCCCCACGCAAGGCACCCGTCTCTTTGCACTCCCCCTGCTGGTCAGTATCCCGTCCATAGTCCTGCTACAACCACCACTCACTCCTTGAAACCCACCTGTCTTCTACGTCGCTATCAAGCCACATTCTCTGAGCCTGCCCAGGACACCGAGAATCACTACAGAATTAACGGTTCAAGGGTGTCTACTGAAAAAGGCTCACACCCTTTCCCCAGCGTGAGGCTGTGCCACAGGTGTTAGCCGTGATGATTTTTAGGTGGTACAAGGGTACTGAATTAAATAATATCAAATCACATGGTGAGAAAGTTGCTCCCTTTCAAGTCTGTTTCAACTCTTCTGAAAGCATCAAGGAAAAAAGTCCCAAACACCCTGCAACCCTCGCTAATCTCCTTTTTTAACAGAGAGAGAGAGGAGGCCTCGTGCTCAGAGCCTCAGGCGGGCGGCAGGCTCCGTGCTGCTGGGTCTTCGTTGTATATATTTTTGCACTTACTTTCTATTTGTGGGAAGCGATACTGGTTTTCCATTTCTGGCTCTGATGCCAAGTTGCTTTTTTTAAAATAAATGTGCTTAAATTAAAAAGAGAGTGATTTAAAGCACACATTAAACAAATAATCGTAGAGATGTTTGAAGTTGGAAAACGGAGAGGAGGAGGACCCGGGCTCCTTTCCTGTGAAATCTTCACCCCACACAGACCGTCTTGGTGTCTTGGAGACTGCGTTCTCCTGTGATCTAATGTATGAAGCTTCGGGGCCTCCAGCCAGATTGGAACACCAGCTCAATAAGCAGGGCCAGCAGAGCCTGCCTCTGCTCTTCCTCCTCATCCCTGAAACCCTCCTGAAACGCAGGGACTGAAAAGACATCTTAACCGAGTCCACAGCTGTGGGCAAATCTTAGATCGTACCGAACCAGAGGTTGGCAGCAGCAGTGACATGGATAGTTGACAAATGTGGGCAGGTTCCTAAACTGCATCCAAGCCTCCTGCACTTTCTCTCTTAAACTCCCTCATCCAGAGGAATATGGATGGAGAAAAATAAATCTCTAAAATTCCCCATACCTTGTGCATCTGACCGATGATTTTTTTTTCCCTTGACCTTCAAGACTTACAAAGGGCATCATTACAGGTAATTGCAAAACCATTATAAAAATCAAGTACCTATTTTGGATGACTGCACATGTTTGGGATAAAAGATACTTACTCAAAGGCTTGGTGTTTTCATTCTAATAGAAACTTCTTTTAAGACTTCAAGCAGCATTACAATTTTAAAAAAGGAAAAAAAAAAAACCATTCTCAGTAATTAAATGCAAATCACCAGGGCTCAGAATTCAGGGCCCTGTCTCTGGAGTGCCTGATTCTCTAGCACTGGGTGAAACAAATCACTGAGAAAAGGAAATAGGAGGTTTTTCTGCTTCCCTTCCTCCCACCCCCTCTCAGCTAACCAGTGCCCCCCAGTTTAACAAAAATGTGGAAGTTAGTGCTTTTTCACAAGGATGATATTTGCACTATCTGGAGCTTTCTTCCACGGGTGGGATGGCTCAGAAATGATCTGTCCCCACTCTGCTACTTGGTCTTGCCAATCTCTACACTCTTGACTTGCTGACTTGCCTACCAGAGCCAGAGACAGAGTAAAGCTACCTTGCTTCAAGGGCTGGGTTCAAATGCTACTTCCTAGAACGTGCTTTCAGGACCCTCCCCCTCGACCAGTCCAAAGGAACTCTGCTTTTCCACCGCAAGGAAGTCAGACTATTTGTTCTCCCTTCAAACACCAGCACTGAAACGTCTGCTCTTTCGATGACGTTCTCAGGCACCTATGCTATGCCGGGGGTCGGGGATGCAACAGTGAAGACAAACAGATAATTCTCCACCCTCCTAGAGCTTAGTTCATGTTGTTCAGGGGGCCAGGAGTTAGTCGAATCATCACAAAAGTAGATGGAGCATCGCAAATGGTAGCGAGTGCTACTGAAGCACATGAAAAGAGTTTACTAGTCAAGGAGCAGGAGTGGAAGGAACAGCGGGTGCAAAGGGCCTGTGTCAGACAGGGGCAGGGGGATGTGAGGGGAACTGCACGGAGGCCAACATCGTCCGTGCAAAGAGAGAGGGGGGCAGGTGCGAGACGGGGCTCGGGAGGTAGCTGAGGTCAGCACGCGGTGCTTTGAAGGCCGCCATGGAGACACTTTATTCCTGACAACAGAGCGATGGGAAGCATCAAACGGTTTTAAGCAGGGAAGCTATGCAATCGGGTTTGCATTTTGAAAGATCCTGCTGGCTCCAGCGGAGAGGACGGATTTGGGGCGAGGAGCAAAGATGCATTCAGGGAGAGTGGTCTGAAGACCTGCGGTTGTCCCGGCAAGAGACGTGGAGTGCTGGACCACAGAGGCGATGGAGGAGACGGAGAGAAGCATTTCCGCCGGTTCTGTGGAATGTTGGCCACGTTACTTCTCTCGGGACCTGCATTTCCTCATCTGATACACGGAAGTAACGATGCCATAACCTCCCAGCGAAACGAGAAGGCACGTAGAGAGGGCCTGACTCATGATCAGGATGCAACAAGTGTCGGCCGTTGTTACAACGATGATCTTCTCCATAGCCCTTGTCCGTTCACGCCTTTTTAAATGGCTGTTGTCCCACACGTCTCATTTCATCTGTGAGGCTCTATGTTCTTTGGAGGCACGGTCCCCGCTGGATTCACTTGATATCAAATTAGGTCACCCACCGGGGGTGATTAGCACCCAGAAAGCATAAATAAATATTTGTGCCGGAAACTGACTCGAATGGCCCGGGTGGTGGCACTTGGCCAGGCTCCCTGACCACTGGAGTTCATCCGTCACAGGCACGCTGGTCCGCACTTTGCAAGGTGTGACTCTCCAGGGATGACTTCCGTGGAGAAGACACTCTGATCGGATCTGCCTGCAAGAAAGCATGTGTCATTCGGCCTTTAGGAGGGCAGGTCACGGACAGCCTCCAGCTACAGAGCCTTCGGGATCCGCTTCGGCTTTCGAGCTGAGGCCACGCTCTTCCCGGGCAGTCCCCAGCCAGTGGCCGAGCACGGTGGGGGCCCCAGGACCTGACTGCTTCTGCCCAGTGCAGAACTGCTCTCATGGGCACCCTCTGTTCCAGAGTTTTCTGTTAGGTTGGTGGAGATGTTTTGTCATATCTGCACCAAGTCTGAGGCTCTCCCTTGCCCAGCCCTGCTTCCTTCCTCCCCTGTTTATTTTTCACAGGTATTTATGCCCCCCCCAAACTTCTTGCACCCCAAATTCATCTCAGCGTCTGCTTCCCAGAGGATCCAACGTTCTCACCTTGGGGAGAAGAGAAACTGAAAGCTACCACAAGAAGAAGCACATATGAATAAAAGAGCTAGGTAAGTTAAGTAACTCAGAGCAGTCCATTGTCTCAGAAGATTAAAAACTCCAAGAGCTATGAAAGGGAATTGTCTAATTAATTAAGTTGGCTCAAATTATCAGGAAGCTTTCTGAGTAATAGCAGATGTTGGGGTTCCAAGAAAGATTGCTCCTTGGTGCTGGCCAGAATCCCAAGGGTCATTTAGGGCTGTGATGGTGCCAGTTCTTCTCCCCGACTGGCCAACACCTCTCAATCCATTATCGTGGACACTAATTATTATAAACCTAGGACAAGAGCCTATTTGCCTAGCAAGGAAAACCCAGGACTGACGGCTATTATACCTTACCGATCCCTGCTTTCAAAATCGGCATTGGTCTCAGGCTAAAGAAATCAGATGGAGACAAGAGAAAAGGCATCCCTTACAGAACCTCGAATCTTCCATTGGAGAGATAACATCACTCTAGAAGGGAACTGTAATTGCTGTAATTTGGGGGATGTTTTGGCAGGTTTCAGGAAATCTATTCAAAGTTTAGTCTCAATTTCTAGGACATCAAGCCACTTTCATGCAGGCAAAGGTGACAGGCAAAACTGACAACATGGTGGTAACCCTAAAGATGGTAACAGCAGCAATTAGTATTTATGGAGCAATGAGTATGATTCTAGCATTGTGGGGTATTTTTTTTACATAATTAACTCATCTAGTCATCACAGGGACTCCTTGACGTTGAAGATCTTATCACCAATTTTTGCAGTGAGAATACAAAGGCCCAGAGAGGTTAACTAACCTGTTGAAGGCCACAGAGCTAGTAAGTAGCAGAGCTAGGATTCAAACTCAGGTTTCTCCAGAATCAAAGACTATGTTTATCATGTTTATCATCCCTTCCTCCATTTTCCTAGATCACTCTTTCCCTGGAGCACTCTTCCCCTGAGATAGTCACCCGACTCACAGACACAGAGCGGATGCTTCAGTTGCTGCACCATCTACCAAGCACCTGTGGTCTACTCTGTGCCATGCCCAATGCTAGGCCCTGGGGAGACAGGGACGGATGGTCCTTGATTTCAAGAAGCTCCCTAGCACTCTGGGAGGCTGAGGCGGGCGGATTGCTCGAGGTCAGGAGTTCGAAACCAGCCTAACCAAGAGCGAGACCCCATCTCTACTATAAATAGAAAGAAATTAATTGGCCAACTAATATATATAGAAAAAATTAGCCAGGCATGGTGGCACATGCCTGTAGTCCCAGCTACTTGGGAGGCTGAGGCAGGAGGATTGCTTGAGTCCAGGAGATTGAGGTTGCTGTGAGCTAGGCTGATGCCATGGCACTTACTCTAGCCTGGGCAAGAGAGTGAGACTCTGTCTCAAAAAAAAAAAAAAAGAAGAAGAAGCTCAAAGATGAGTTGGGAAGATACTATATAGCAATTTCTTTCATGTTCTCCCATGGGAGACCCACTCTTAACTACGAGGAGTAGAGACTATTAGTAGCAACAACTACCTTATTTTTAAGGAAAAACAAACCGAAGATAGGAGAAGGCAGACTTGTCCAAAGATATACATCCAGTCGTGACAAAGCGGAAACCCAACCCAGGTAGGCTGATACATCACAGCCTCTGAATCGCCACCCCTGAAAGAGACAGCACACTCGGGGACACAGGAAGGGCTCTCCTGCTCGCGTTAGGATGTGATCTGCAGGCATTTTGCAGAGCCGAAAATACCTGAGTCTCTGAAGGGCAGTGATCAATCATTTCCACCGTCTTAAATGAGACCAGAATAGATACGAGGAGAATCACGACCACATAAAATTCTATTAGAATTCTAGAGGAAAATGTTGGAAACACTCTCCTAGACATTGGCCTAGGCAGAGAATTTATGAAGAAGACCCCAAAGGCAATCGCAGCAGCAACAAAAATAAACAAATGGGACCTGATCAAACTAAAAAGCTTCTGCACATCCAAAGAAACTGTCAAGAGAGCAAACAGACAACCCACGGAATGGGAGAAAATTTTCACATCCTACACATCTGATAAGGGGCTGATAACTAGACTCTACTTAGAACTCACAAAAATCAGCAAGAAAAAAATCAAACAACCCTATCAAAAAGTGGGCAAAGGACATGAACAGAAACTTTTCTAAAGAAGACAGAATAATGGCCAACAAACATGTGAAAAAATGCTCAACATCTCTAATCATCAGAGAAATGCAAATCAAAACCACAATGAGATGTCACTTATCTCCAGTAAGAATGGCCTTTATCAAAAAGTCCCAAAACAACAGATGTTGGCGTGGATGCAGAGAGATAGGTAACTCCTATACCGCTGCTGGGACTGCAAACTAGTGCAACCTCTGTGGAAAACAATATGGAGATACCTTAAAGCGAAACAAGTAGATCAACCATTTGATCCAGCAATCCCACTACTGGGCATCTACCCAAAAGAACACAGGACAATCTACAAAAAAGACACCTGCACTCAAATGTTTATAGCAGCACAATCACAACTGCAAAGCTGTGGAAACAACCCAAGTGCCCATCGATACATGAGTGGATCAATAAAATGTGGTATATGTATACCATGGAGTACTATTCAGCTCTAAGAAACAATGGTGACATAGCACCTCTTGTATTTTCCTGGATAGAGCTGGAACCCATACTACTAAGTGAAATATCCCAAGAATGGAAAAACAAGCACCACATATACTCACCAACAAATTGGTATTAACCGATCAGCACCTAAGTGGACACATAGGATTACATTTATTGGGTATTGAGCAGTTGGGAGGGGGGAGGAGGGGCTGGGCATATACATACATAATGAGTGAGATGTGCACCATCTGGGGGATGGTCACACTTGAAGTTCAGATTTGGGGGGGGGGCCAAGGGCATTATTTGAAACCTTAAAATTTGTACCCCCATAATATGCTGAAATAAGAAAAAATAGAATTCTAACAGTCAAGGGTATTAATGAAGCTCCAAAATCCTTCTTCTTCTTCCAGCTCTATGACCATGTTCTTGAACGTGGGGGTGGTATAAGAAGATATTGGTTTAGGCAGCTGAAGCAAGACCTATCTACAGATGAGAATATTGCAAGACGTCCTAATAACCTCACAGAATCTGAGGAATCTGAGAGACGAGGAAGTTCATACGTATCCAAGTCAAGCTCGGCACCAGAACCCCTAATGGGGCCCTGACACATTTGTTCTGCCCATGACCTCCAATTGACAGAGAACACTAAACTTCGTTAGTCACCTCCTGGCTCTTCCTGATCCTTTTTGGAGACAGTCTGTCCCCTGTAGACTCTATTCATGCTTTAGATTCCCGAGCCACACAGAATATATCTGCTCCATTTTCGATGCAGAAGCCCTTCTAGCGAGTGCACATGGCAATCTAGCAACCCCTCCCTTCCCCGTTTTTCTCTGCTTTCAGAAACACAAACACTTATTCTTCCATCGATGTTCTTACGGAACCATTTCCAGCAGCCCGCACCTCCCCTAGTCGTGTTCCTCTTAACAAGCCCAGTTTATCAATGTCCTTCTGCAAATTCAGAGCCCAGACACGAGCACAGCCAGGGATGAGAGTATTTGCGAAGGGGCTTCGAAAACTACATCCGGCAGAAGCAAAGGATTATTAGATTTTTCTCTGGGACCCCATAAAAGCATAAATGACAGTTCTCTTAACAGAAACCAGTTTGAAATAACTATTAAACTTATTCATTCCTTCTTTTATTTGTTCGTTCATTTCGCAGGTACGTGCTAGTTCTCAGACTGTGGCCTGAGAGAGGGGCCGGGCGTACAATGGT
This sequence comes from Mirza zaza, assembly GCA_008750895.1. NCBI lineage: Eukaryota > Metazoa > Chordata > Mammalia > Primates > Cheirogaleidae > Mirza > Mirza zaza. The sequence continues at coordinate 9,565 of VSMD01084562.1, forward strand.
AAACAGAGTCAATCCAGACGTTTTGTGGGTCACCCTTGAAGCTCAGCCCATGGTCCTCATCCCTTCCCATCCTTTTCGCTCTCCCTGGGTGGTCTTCTCCATCTCCAAAGCTGAAGCCTCCCAAATGCTTCCTGCCTCCCAGCTCTGGGCTGGATCCCTGACGTATCAAGCAGGAGCAACTGCGGCCTCCCCCAACTCAACACGTCCAAGAAAAACTCATCACCTTCCACTCCTCAAACTGACCCCCCTCTTCAGGTCCCCTCGGTCACCGAGGCCAAAACTCTGGGTGTCCTGCCTCCTCTGTCTCCCTCATACCCCACACCCTGCCTCTGTGCCTTCTCTGTATCGACACTGTTCAAATCCATGCACTTCTCTCTTTTCTCTCTCGGCCCGAGTGCCTGTAACCTCTCACCTGGACATGCTCGATAACCTCCTGGTGTTTCCTGCAGATATATTTACTTTTTCCACTTACTGGATGCTCCAGGTTGCCCACATGACAGTGCCAAGCTTCTACGCCTAGTCCTGATTCCCTGGAGCAGAAGTACAAGGCAGACACTAAAATAAATACCTCAGCCTTAAAAGTCGATAAAATGCTCCCTCGGCTCCTATCAAGTCAACATTTGAGACCCCACTGTGTGCATGGGCCACAAAAGACGCCGGGAGAATGAGGAGAAACAGGCACTTAGAGGACTAAGTGCCCCAGGAGCTCAGAGTCTAGGAAGAAGATTGACATGGGAAAGCCAAAATATAACAGGATAACTGGAACAACACAATGTGACTTATATGACAGATAAGGGCTACGTGCTACAAGAGCAGAGAGGAGGGATAAAATAAGAGAAGCCTGAAGTAAACTTTTAATTAGTTGCCAAAAAAAAATCTTTGGTCTTCTTTGGCAAGATTAAAACAGGGCTGCTGCGGGGCTGGCGCTGAGTCCGAGCTGTGGTCCCGCCCGGGGGAGCCAGAGTGCACCCCGAGTCCTCCCCAGAGGTGGGAGCTGGGGAAGGAGTTCCGCAGAAGCCAGAACTCCGAGACTTCTGTCCGAGACCCTGACAAAAAGCCTAAGGAGAGTCACCCAGTGGTGCCGAGCACGATAGTTCAAACCCGAAGCCAGTCCCCAGGAGAGGAAACCCTTGCCCTTTAGCAAAGCTGCCAAAAACCTCCAAAGTGAACAGCTAGCGCCGTGTCTTCCTGCAGACACAGAAAAATGAGAGGGGAAGTCACACGGTCACGCCAGGACCAAGAGACTGTTGGGCTGTGAGTGTTGCCCCAGGCCTCCTGCATGGTGGGGTCAGCTGACCCAGGGTTTATCAGAGATATTAAAAATGTATAAACATAAGGAAATCATGTAAAAAAAAATCACAGTGGGGGGTATTTAAATGCATTTAAAACAAGCCGTATGATAGACTGTTTGGCAGCCATTATAAATGTAATTTTAATAACATAAGAATTCCTTATGACATTCTAAATAAATAAAGCAAAATAAAATGTATACAGTATAAACACACATATTCATAAAATGTATTTATGCATATATATGTATATATACAAATTTATGTATATATACATACACATACATATTTATGTATATATACATGCATATACATATTTGCATATATGTGTGTGTGTATATATATATATACTGTGTGTGTATATATATATACACACACACACACACACACACACACACACACACCCCAGTATATACAGCCAGCCATGATAAATCTTCTTTGTATAGCCGTCCATTATGTAAGGAATTATGTGTGGAAGACTTGTATTCCCAAGCACTCGGATCACCGCAGGTAAAATGAGGCATGCATATATCCCCACCCGAAATACCCAAGATGATGAATGTTCTAAGGAAAGGAATTAGTGGAAGAGGTTTCTTTGTTTGTTTGGGTTTTTTTTTTCCAACTTGCTTTTATTCCTGTTCAAATACTTTTTTAATTTAAAAATAAGAAAAAGTTCCCAAACCCCACCACCCTTGCACAGCCACACTGACCACACCATCATGCGTGGGATCATTTATGCATCCTTCCCTGCGGCTGATTCTAAGTTCCTTGAAGGCAGGGAGCCACACTCAGGGAGCATGAGTGTGTGTGCCTGGATCCCTGGCACCCGGAAGCAGTCTGACACCTAGAAGGCGCTCGGACAGCGCTTGTTGAATGGGCGAGTGAAAATGCACGTGAGGAAATGTGATTTTGTGAACAAAGTAAACTGGCATTTCTGCAGAAAGTTAGGAAGGCAGCTCCTTCACTTCTAGAGAAAAGAGGAGAATGAGATAGGAATTCAAAATATTCTTTTTTTTTTTTTTTTTGTATTTCAGAATGTTGCAGGGGATACAAACATTTTGGTTACATAAATTGCTTTTGTATCATTTGAGTCACAGTTTTGAGTGTACCCATCCCCCAGAGAGTGTACATTGTACCCGTTAGGTGTGAATTTACCCATCCCCTTCCCTTCCCTCCCACCTGCTTGACTTCTGATAAATGTTATTTCCATATGTGCACAGAAGTGTTGATCAATTTAGTTCCAATTTAATGGTGAGTACATGTGGTGTTTGCTTTCCCATTCTTGTGATACCTCACTTAGAAGAATGGTCTCCAGTTCCATTCAGGTAAATACCAGAGGTATTAGTTCACCTTTCTATCACTAAGTAGTACTCCATGGGGTGTGTGTGTGTGTATATATATATATATATCACATTTTATTAACCCACTCAGGTACTGATGGGCATTTGGGTTGTTTCTACATCTTTGCAATGGTAAATTGTGCTGTTATAAACATTCAAGTGAAGATGTCTTTTTCATAGAATGTCTTTCTTTCCTTTGCATGAGTACCCAGTAGTGGGATTGCTGGCTCAAATGGTAGTTCTACTTTTAGTTCTTTCGGGTATCTCCATCAAAATATTCTTATGAACAGAAACACAACAGGTGGAGCAGGACACAGGGGGATTCACCAGAGGAGAGAAGGAAAGTCGGGGACGCAGGCTGTGGAACTATGGGCGAGCCTGTGGACTATTCCGGCATCCTAGAAACATTGCAGGGTAGACGCTTCTGGCATCTCCACTTCCAAATACGGAAACGAAGACAAGGGAAGTGGACAGAAGATGTGATGTTCCATCAACGGACACGTGGAGATCTGAACCCAGGTCAGCTGGCTTTGAATCCAGAAATCTTCACCCCACGAAGGGTGAAGTTAGAGAGAGCAAGGTGTGGGTGTCGGGGTGAGAGCAGATTTTCCTGCTGAAAGAACGTTGAACCAGGCATGTGTACCTCGATGCCAACCGTACAGAGGGAAATTCTCTCTGTATTTGGAAGAGCCAGGTGGGAGATCTCAGCGCTAGTCTACGACACTGTCTCCAGCCTCCGCTTCAGCCCCAGATAACAGGGCATGTCAGTGCAGGAAGAGGGAGAGGAAGAGAAAGGTGCATCTGCTTCCACCACAGGCGACCACGGGGCATCAACAATAGAAGCAGCCCGCAGAGGACAAAGTACACACAACCTCTCTCCTCCAGCTCCAGCATCGAAATTGCCATGAGCCAACTTTAAATTCACCGCAGATAGCTGCATGGGGAGGACTTGCAGCATCCTGCTGTGTCTGTTTCTACTTTATATGGCAGAGTCCTGTAGCCTTTGAATAAACACCTGAGCTCCTGCCGGGGGAGGCTAGCAAATAGCACAGTGCCACGTCTGGAATTTGCAAACCGGAGCTGCAGGAGAGCAGACACACTCCTGTGAAGGAAAGCTGATATTCTGCTGGGAGTTGAAAGATCTCCGGAGAGGTCCTGTCCCTGCCAGAGGGATCCCAATAGTCTAGAAGATTCCAGAGAGGAAAATGAGCAGCTCAGCTGAGACAAGCAGGTGTCGGCAGGGAGGACCGAGGGCCAGATTGCTGAGGCTGTCATTCTCCTGCCAAGCTTTGGGACACTCAAGCCACAGTCACGGATAGAATAAGCAACATCAGGAAGCATCCATTTCGAGAGTATTCCTGAGTGCCTGCTCTCTAACCACACCGATGGAGGCAGCGGGTGCAGAGGTGAACAAAACGCACAGAAAGCCCGCAGCGGCGAGGTTTACCCTTTGGTGGGGAGAGCTGAGGTTCTGGGGACAGCAGAGCCCCAGGGAATGCTCCCAGCCAACAGGCAGATGCTGGGCTAGATCCTTCTCTTGCACGTCCCACCCAATCCTCCCAGCAACCCCGCAATGAGGCGCTCTTTGCATCAAATCATTTGAAAGAAGAGCAAAGCGGGGCTTACAGAGGTTAAGTATAATAATTCCCTCGAGGGTGGCACAGCTGGCGAGTAGCAGAGCCCGAACTCAAAGCTCCGGGTCTCCGGGCAGCACCGAGGGGCCGCGTGCCGCACACGCCCCCATCGCAGGAGGGGTCGGAACTCACAGAGAGAGGGCTTCGGGATTTGCCGGGTGTGATGCTCGCCACAGCCTGGGATTCCTCTTGGCATCAGCCTTCTGGAACACGGGAATAACCGTACCTGCAGCCTGAATCACAGGAATCACAGCAGGTCCCCAAACCAGCCTGGGTGGCATGTTCTGCGTGCTCAGCTGGGCTCCCTCCCTCACGAGCTCTTCGCAGCAATCGTTCAATCATCGCGCGCCGCTTATGTCAAAGTCATGAACAGCCAGGACATAAATCAGTGTTTCTCGAACTGTATTCTGCAAGATGCTTCTCCAACAGCTAAAAATGGCAGCTTACATTTATTAAGCTCTTACTGTGTACCAGGCACCATGCTGAGCACTTTATACATGTTAACTCATTCGTGTCTCCCACAACCTTGTGAGATAAGCACCGCGCTATCCCCATTTTACAGATGCAAAAACTGAGGCTGGATGAGGTTGACTAACTTGGTCAGAGTCACACACTCAGCCAACGGTGGAGCCAGGATTCAAGCTCAGATTGGCCGACTCTAGACCCTACTGTCTCAACCACTATATACGCCGCTCCTCCAACACGTTTAGAAATTGCTGTATGTGTCCTTGGAAACTGACCAGGCATGTCAGCATGCTGGGTAGACTTGTTACTATTTGCCAATACCTGCGAATAACATAGCAGCAAAAAAAGCACATAACAAACAAGCAATGACCAAATAATAAATAATTACACACAGGTCTGAGGTAGAAAACAAATAATGACAGGGGAAGGCAAGGGAAAGGGGAAGATACCTTCTGAAAAGACATTTAGGCTGAGAACTAACTGGAAAATGATACGGAAAAATGATGAAACCCAAAAGCTGATTCATTTTCTTAAAAAAAAGCAATAAAACTGATAAAGCTAGACAGATTGAGAAAAAAAAAGAGAAAATACTATCAGAAATAAAATAGGGGGTGTCACTATAGACCTTTCAGATATTAAAAGGATGCTAAAGGAATTAGCTGGGCACGATGGCTCATGCCTATAATCCTAGCATTTTGGGAGGCCGAGGCAGGAGGATCATTTGAGGCCAGGAGCTCAAGACCAACCTGGGCAACATAGTGAGGCCCCCACCTCTACAAAGAAAGTTTTTTATTTTAATTAGCTGGATGTAGTGGTGCACACCTGTAGTCCCAGCTACTCGGGAGAGTGAGGCAGGAGGATTGCTTGAGCCCAGGAGTTTGAGGCTACAGTGAGCTATGACTGGGCCACTGCACTCCAGCCTGGGTGACAGAGCAAGACTCTGTCTCTAATAAATAAATCAGTGGATACTAAAGGAATATTACAAAACCTCTTATGCCTACGAATTTGTCAACCTAGATGAAATGGACAAATTCCTTGAAAGACACAAATTACCAAAGCTTTTCCAAGAAGAAATAGAAAACCTCAACGGCCCTATATCAATTAAAGAAATTGAACCCATAATTCAAAACCTTCACACACACACACACACACACACACACACACCATAAAAACCTAACTTCAACCCCAGATGTCTTCTCTGATGCATTCTATCCACCATTTAAGGAAAATAAAAAAACAAACAATCATACACAAATTAATTCAGAAACTAGTGTTCAGGAGGGAACACTTCCCAGTGCATTTTAGGAGGCTAGTGTTACCCTGATTCCAAAACCAGAGCAGGCCATCACAAGAAAACTATAGACCAATATTCCTCATGAACGTGCATGTAAAAACGCCCTGCACAATATGAGCAGATCAAATCTAAAAACATATCAAAAAGCAACACATCGTAACCAAGCGGGTTTACGTACACCATGAATGTTGGGCTGAAATCCGACAGATGGGAAAGAACCAGTTAAAGGAAGAGCAAGAAAAAGAAAGTTCTGGGCAAAGGAGCAGCACGAGCAAAGGCCACACGGTGGGGAAGAGCTTAGCAAGTTTGGAAAGCTGAGTGGAAACCATTCTGCACAGCATTCAGCAGGTCGGGGGAGAGCGGGAACAGATGGGATCTGGGAACCGACAAAGGCTGGACCACACGGGCCTCCTGGATAAAAGTAAGTAGTTTGGATTTCACTATGAATTCAAAAGGAAGCTGCTAAACGGTTTTGACCTGGGGAATGTCACGTGAGACTGTGTTTTAATAATACTTTCTTAATAGAATGAGAAGCAACTGGCAGGAGGAAACATGGAAGAGGGCTATCACAGCTAGGACGCTATGCAAATGACCCAGGGGTGTGATGACGGTGGCCAAGACTGCAGACCTCAAGGGACAGAGGAGAATGAGTCAAGGTGCACTTTGAAGACAAAACCAAGAGGATGTGCTGATGGCAAGAGGAGGGAGACAAGGAGAAGTTGTAGTAGCAGAGTCTGGATAAGCGGTCACAGACCCTACTCCTTTTCCTCCTAGGGACATTTGGTCCACAAGGAACCTCCCACGGCCCTCACTTTCTATAGCTCAATGCAGACGAGCTTGGTGGCCAAGGACGCCACACGTTGAAGATGCCAGGGCCACAAGACTGAGTCCCTGGATTACCACTGGTCAAAGGGCCACCCTCCAGGCACAAGCATCCACATCAGATGAGTGAGAAATAAATTTCTGTTGGATTGAGTCCCCGATATTGGGGGGCTTACGTGTTAAAGTAACCATTCTTAACCTAAGTGGTCCAGAGAGAAATCAAGTTTATCAGCCTGACCAGTTACATGGAGCTAGGAATACTCTTACTTCAGCGCTTAAAAGAATAGGTTGAAACGAGACCATTTGGGGGCTCCCAAGAGATGAGTTTAATTCTGCTTCTAAAAGGAAGTCTATGCCGAGAAAGTAACAATAACTGTAGATATTTGTGCATGGATATGTTTATCATGGTGTTATTTACATTAACATAATGAAAAGTTTCTATGAAAAATGACCAAGACATCCAACATTGATTAAGTGGTTAAATAAGCACCATTAAGATAAGGCCTTAAAAATTATGTAACAGAGAATTTGATAGTACATGAAGAAAGCAGGCACAAACTACATGTACAAATTGTGTTAATCATGGATATACATTCATATATTCCTATATATGTGTATATATGCACACAAGTACATATATATATACACATAAACACACACATGTATAGAAGGAAATAAAGGGAAAATGCTATAATTGTTTAACAAATGTGATGGGATTATTGATGACTTTCATTTTAATTCCGTATTTCCAAAACAATGGGCATACGAAAATATATTTTTACCTTGGGACCAATGCAATGAATACAATTTTTAAAAAATGTAAAAGACCATCTCATGACCTCGAGGAACAAAGTCCTGAAGAGCATCTTAGAAAGATTAAACCTTACAGAGGTCCGAGCCTTCACAAAGCCACTGGACAGGACTCAGTGTCGCCGTGCGCAGCGGCCATGCCAGTGCTGAAACACGCTCTTGGAAAAGCCCCGTGGGGGAACCTGCTCTCGTACCTGAGGGACAGTTGAAGAGGTGATTTCTGCCCTGCCCCAGAGGGCACGAGTGTGCAAAGGCAGGAGAAGCCCAGACTCCGAGGCTCCAGCCTGGGTGACATGAACCGAATTGAGCAAAGCGGAGAGCAAATGCCGCAGGCCAGCTGGTTCCACAGAGGAACCGTAACCTTTGAAAGCTGACTGTGCAAACACAGGAGAGGGAGGAGGAAGACGTATCTTCTGTGTCCCCAGGCACTGGTCCCAGGGACCCCAGGACTCGAACAGCTAGTCTGTTTGGGGAGCTGAGCGCACCGCCCAACAAGCACAAGGCGAAACCCGCCGCCCTGAGCCAAAACGGGTGACTTCTGCGAACGGACGCGCAGGCCTTGATTTCTCCCACAGAGTTTCCTGAGAAGACACGCAAAACTGGAACCTGTGCTCCAGAGTCTAGTGACCTGAGAGCCAAGGCGTCACAGGCGGAGGGTCCCCTGAGAGCCATGGAGGGGCAACGTGGGCACGACGGAGAATCCATGCTCATTCCGGGGGCAAAGTTGGGCCCCCAATGCATCAGGCCTGCATGTTATTTTAAAAATGTTTTGTTTAAATACTTTTTGATATAAAAGTGAGGTTATTTCAACTTTTTTTTTTTTTTTTTTTTGAGACAGAGTCTCACTTTATTGCCCAGGCTAGAGTGAGTGCCGTGGCGTCAGCCTAGCTCACAGCAACCTCAAACTCCTGGGCTCAGCAATCCTGCTGCCTCAGCCTCCCAAGGAGCTGGGACTACAGGCATGTGCCACCATGCCCGGCTAATTTTTTTCTATATATATTAGTTGGCCAATTAATTTCTTGCTATTTATAGTAGAGATGGGGTCTCGCTCTTGCTCAGGCTGGTCTGGAACTCCTGAGCTCAAACGATCCGCCCACCTTGGCCTCCCAGAGAGCTAGGATTACAGGCGTGAGCCACCGCGCCCGGCCAAGGTTATTTCAACTTTTAAAAAATCCCCATTTCCACTTTTTCCCTGAAAAGTTGGAAGAACTGGCCACACTGGGCCTGCGTCATTCGTTTCCCGTATTTGCCTGGTTCATTTAATCATTTGAGTCTGCAGCCCCAGCTGTCTGTGCCCCCTCCCTGTTTAAAATGTGGTGCTGCCAATGCTCTGATGGAATTGTGTGTAAAGTAAGAGTAGCCCCGCCCTGAGTAAGCATCTAAGAGGGTCCTCCTCTGAGTAAAGTCCATAGACTTTGTGACCACTGGTTTGGAGGATCTAAAAAACAATTATTTTTTTCAGCTTCCTTTGTGATCTCCTTCTGGGTTCAAAATGCTAGATAAGTGGTCTCTAAACTAGTGAGACATTTCTGGGGTCCTTCTTTAAAGCTACTTGTCTTATTACCAGCTTAGTGTGTGTTTTCACTTGTAAGCAGTAAGAAAGATGCTTGAAAAAGGACCCACAGGGACAGCAGCACTCCTTGTTGTCCCCACCTCCTCCTGTCTTAGATGCCAGAAATCCACCTCCGGGACGGCAAGCAGAGCACCCTTCCATGTGCACATCTCGGAGCCTTGTCCCCGTCGGTCACTGTCTGAGCCATCAGGCCAAGCCACCAGGGCACCCACTCTACTCACCAGAGCCCGGCAGTTGTGCCCAAGGCGACAGCACCTGCACCTTACCATGCTTCAGGTGACACTTTCTGCAAACCAGGTGGTTCCTGAGACCGGACTTGCCTTCTGCAACCGGACCCTCGGGCTGGAAACAGTTTGTGTGCATGTTGGGGGTGTGGGGGGTGTAGGGACTCAGTTTCCCAGAGGTATCCATTACTTCATATCCCAAGCAAGGATTAGGCGTGGGAAATACGCAGCACAATTACTGAGGACATTTGTTTTTTTCCAGAATGACCAGAAACAGAACCTTGGAGGCTCAAGCAAAAAGAGGGAGGAGGGGGATGTCTCAGGCTAGATTCTCTCTAGAGCAGACACCAAAGCAAGAAGTTGGGGATACGCAGTTTAGTCGGGAGGTGATCACAGGAAGCGTGGCGTCGGAGTAGAAAAACAAGACAGAGAAAGGAGAGAAGCCAACAGCAGAGCAGTAGTGGGAAGGTTACTGCTGGGAGCAACGGGGACTCCACCCCACCAGGGACCCTCTGACGGTCAGTGTTGTCTCACCCCTGAGCTGCGAGGATGCTGGGTACGCCAACTTCTGTCCCTCTAGTGGAGGGTGGCTCTGGGGGACATTTGTCCCTGCCACTTCTGGTCTGCCACATGCAGGAGCCAGGCACAGTCTTGCGGCCAGAGGAGGGACTGAGCTTGCAGTGTGAAGCCATCCTTGTGTTGGGAACTGTCTATTCAAGCTTCAGGTGAGCCTCAGGGCAGCCAAGAGGACGTGGGCAAAAGGGGACAACATAGCCAAAGGAGGGGAGGGGTGAAGTGGCATAGTTTTGACTTCACACACCGATGCATTCAGGGCCCCAAATTTGCCTCCCGGTCGGCTCCAGTTGCCGGCTCCAAGCAGACGCAAGATGGCGGCAGTGACTTTTCCTCTACATCTTTTCAGATTCACTTTTAATAGGAAATACCAAGTCCTTTTCCCCAAGAGCTCTTATCTTTACAGACACATACTGAAAAGTATATAGATGAAGTGATACGACGTTAGGAATTTGCTCCAAAATAATCTACTGTAGGTGGTGATGGAATGAAACAAGATTGCCCGTGGACTTGATAAACGCTGAAGCTGGATGGTGTGTATATGAGGGTTACCTCCGCTTATTATTATGGTTACCCCCATTTCCATGTATGTTGGAAATTTTTCACAATAAAAAGTTAGCTTTGAAAAAAAAAATAGCTTTTCCTCAAGTGTGAGCTAAAATCTCACTTCATCTCATTGGCCGTTCCTGGGCCAGCTAACCCTGCCCGAGCCACTCACCGAGACCAGGGGAATGTGATGACTCCCATGGCCCAAGCCTAAACGATATGCTCCATTTCTGAACTGGGGGGAAAAACTCTATAAGAAACTCAAGGGACACAGCTGGAGACGGGGCTTCACACAGATTAATCATGTACAATCACCAGGAAAATGTTAATGAGTGGTAAGGGCAAAAACACACAGGTCCGCTACACAAGGACATAGGAAACATAGTGGACTTCAAGTATCTTTGCTCATCCAGCAGTCCTTTGCCTGTCTCAGTAGCAGCAGTTCAGTTTTCTACTGAAGCACTGTGCTGGGGATTGGGAACCTCTTGTTCTAGTGGTGCATGTGACCTGGTCTGGCCAATGAGAGGGAGGCTATGGTGATTGGTGCAAGGATGGGCACCTGACGCTGGACCAGCCAATGAAAATCAACCCTGGGACTTTTCTCTGGAGCCCTCTTCCCTGTGGGGTGGCCAAGCTGCGGGATGAAAATCTGTCACTGCTGGTGCCATCTTTGCCATCACTTGAGGAACATCTGCCAAAAAACATGTCTAACAGGGAGGAAAGTGGAGCCAAGAAATGGAGAGAGAGAGGTTCCTGATGACATTGTTAGGTACCTGTACTCAGCCCTGCTGGAGGCCAGATACCCTTGAACTTTTTAGTTACCTGGTCAAGTAAACTTTCCCTACTTGGCTGAGTGCTCTCTTAGTTAGACTTCTGTCATTTACATTCCTGGCTAATAAAGAGAACTCTGCAGTGCAGCAATTGGAGTTTTTCCTTCCCTGATACCCACGACACCAATGCATTGCTGAGGGCCCAGCCCTATAAGCACATGTGTTGCGATTTTCAGGTTAACAAGTAAAATCCTCCTGGAGTGCAGCACACTTCTGAAGACGTAAACAGTATTTCTCATCCATTCGTCCCCTCCAAAAACATTTCACATGCCCAAGCCTATGGTAGGTCATGGGAAATAGAAATTAGCTGGGCACAATCCATGTCTTCCAATCCTGGCAGGGAAGAGAAGAGATGCAAAGAGCAGACGGATTGCCGAATGTAAAGACCTGGGTTCTCTTCCCAGCTCCACATCAAACTATGCATAAAGAGGACCCTTTGTAAAACTCTCCCCACTGCTTAAGAAAACACTTTACATGAACAGACTCCTGATGGCAAATTTTCATAACCAGAGAGTGTCACAGCATCTTAGCCAAGAACAGCAATTAAATATTGATTTATGCTACTTGATCAGAAATCGTCAGGAGTCTAATTTTCCTTCCTGTGGGAAGATGAGCATAAACAAAGTTACATCTAGCCCTGGTTTCTTAAGAAAAGAGCATGCCTTCTCCTTACTCATTTTTCTGCTAATTGGAAACAATGCATGGTAAGATCTTGCGGACTGGGAAGCCATGATGTGCCAGAAGTCTGGGTCCCTCAATCACCATGTGGAGGAAAGATGTTCACCAACTGCGAACGCCACTACGTGAACAAGAAGCAAACTTCTACCATGTTAGACCACTGATAATTGAGGGCTTGATTGTTACAGCGTCTACCATTATCCTAATACACTTTGAGTTAGAATGTGCTTTACTCATTCTAGACAGGTAGATATCCTTGCTGTTCTTCAAACCCAAGGGAAAGGGATTTTCCAGTTTATTTGATAGGGTGTTTTTATGCTTAATATTTTCCAGGAATCTGTTAGTTCATACAGGTCAGGGACTGCGCCTTCGTCCTCTCTGTAGCTTCCGCAGCATTTCACAAACAGTAGATTCAAACAAAGAAACAAACAAACAAAAAACCTCATTCAAGAAAGGAAGGAAGGTGGCTTTCTTTCTGTGTAGCTCTATGGTTCTCAACTCGGGGAGATTTTACCTCTGGCAACATTTGGCTGTGTCTGGAGACATTTTTGATTTTCACAAATGGGGACAGCTGCTGGCATCTAGTGGGTAGAGGCCAGGGACGCTGCTATACATCCTATAATACAACGCACAGGACAGCCTCACTCCAACAAAGAATTCTGCCCAAAATATCCTCAAGGCTGAGAAACTCTGCTCTAACTTGAGTTTTCCTCCCCAACTTGATCAATTAATCACTTTATAACTTTCTCAGTCCTCCTCCTACTACCGAATCCTGCCAGGTTTTGAAGCCAGTAGACCTTTCCCTTAGCTTCCTAATTCATGAGACATCAGTTTTCTGGATGTGTCTTAGAATTTAGCCTTTTTATCTCTATGTCTTTTTTTCGTCAAGTGAGACAGTATAGACTAGAGTATGGGGAAAGGAGGGGTAAGCAGACCAGAAAGAGAATCCATGTTAAAACATACAGGAAGATCTTTCTGGAATACACACAGGCTCTCTCTTTCTGTCTCCTTCCCTCCTATGCAGGTGTCCTGGGTTGCCAAGAAAAGAGATCCATGCCAGTTAGCTCAAGAGAAAATTGTTTATTGTACATGCAGATTGCCACTGGAAATCATTCATATTCTTCCCCCTCCTCACCATGGTCCCTTATTTCTGCCCCCTCCAGAGTCTTCACCTGCAGGCTCACCGTGATCGTTCCTGACTTCAGCTTGTCTTGGCACTCTTTCAGCTCCTACATCGACAACATTAACTGGAAAATCCTATCCAATTTCTAATTCAAAACCCCACATTCAAGCTCATCTTTTCAAGACCAGCCACAAAAGTCATAGGTCATCAGACCATCTGGGGACCGAAGGCACCTTAATCAGTCCAACACCCCTGGTCAAACCAGCCACGCACAGGAAGAAGGGCGGGGCCTTGGGAAGCAGGGGCTGTGAGTGGGGCAACCTCAGAGATCCACATCTCTAACGCGCTGTCTCACTCCTGCCCTCTGAACCTGAGTGACATCAGCCACACGCAGAGTTAAACTGAGCGACCAGGAGGTGGCTGGTCACTCATTTTGCCCCATGGATTGGCTTGCCTCCCCCCTGGAAACCCTGGGGTAGGTCACCTGCCTTGCTTTGGAATACGTTTTTAAAGGATCACAATCCTCGGTCCTTCAGGGTCAGGAGCGGTTATGGGGAAGAAGATGGGGCTTTTCAGAATGCACCATTCGAAGATTACCCTAATAGATAGCTTCCTCCTCTGGAATTGCTCACGACAGCAGTGACCGGCAGAGCCCGGGGCCCACGCATCTTGCTCTGGGTCCCTGTGACCATGGAAATGAGGCAGCTCTCAAGAAATGCGGGAGCACAAAGGCACGAGCTCATCATTCATTTCCATAACACCAACGCAAAAGGCTCCCAACACAAGCAAAGGCACCGGCGGGCGGCGGGGCACAGCCACACGTCGCGGGTTTCCAGGACATTCTGCCTGAGTTGAGATCATTATGCTGTTTCTTTCATTGCACAGGAATGTGGGGGTTTCTCTAAACTATGACTCATAGCAAAGCATACAGGCAATCATGTAGTGAAACCTGTTCTCCCTGGGAAAGGAGGGTGAGCAAATGCTAAAACTTTTGGCACTTTAATGCAGCACTGGCCTTGGCTAATTTTACCTAGAACGAAAGATTTCACATAATGGAGAAACACTGTCAGGCAAAAAAAAAAAGAAAATCTGCAGGAAATCTCACATAGCCTTGCAAACAAGAAGGAAACGTGGTTTAATTAAAACAAAGTAAAATGTTTCTTCTAAGCTCCTAAGTGCCCTTTTCACATAGACTTGATGTCAGATGAGCTTCACTTACCAAGCAGCGTGGGTCTGGCTGGAGCCGATTCTGTGCCCTTTCCAGCACTGCCAGCTGTGAAATCGGTAACCTATTGATAAATAGGTGATTTTTCCAGTTGCACCCATACTCGAGAACTTGAGCCGCAAAATCCCCTAATAATATTTGGCCCTGAGTCAGAATGCATTACGCACCTCCTGTAGCCAGAGCAAAAAAAAACTCCCTGGCTACAGGAGAAACCTGGCACCGTGCAAAAGATCCCCTTTTTTTAGCATCAGCTGTCCCCTTTGCAGTTTGTTAAAGCTGGAAGAGTTTTAATCCAAGTGAAATCTCTTTCAGGAGGTTTTTGGTAAGGAAGCAGCTACGGGGGCGGTGGGGGGGGGGGAGGCAGGCAGGGGGACCATTGCAAAGTGATGAAATTGCAGCAGGTTAGGCTATTCAGAACGAGCTATTTTCTCCCAAATCCTGTAATTGCCTGGAGCATGTGATCTTTTTGAAGGTCATTAGAGACATGCTGCTGTCAGATTCCTCCCAGAAAGTTTCTGCTTTGATTGGTTAGTTCCTGATGCTTATTTCCTAAAAGGATCTTTTTGTCCCTTAAAAAAAGAAAAATGGGAAGCATTAAAATTTTAAAAAAGAAATTAGATGAATAACCTGCTAAATGTAACTTGGCAAGATGAAAGGAAGTGGCAGAGAAATAGGAAAATGGTGCTGACCTTCCTGGGCCCCCTGCTGGCGGCAGCCAGGCCTGGAGAAACAAACCGTCAGCACATCCCTTCCCCAGAAAACGAGGCAACTCGGGTACCCAACATCCATCACCGCCCATGCAACCGCTCATCCTTTTGACTCAAGGATGATCACATCCCATCCATCATCGGTAAAGCCCACGTGGACATCTCAGAGCCCTTGGGGCATTTATAGACTGGGAAAGGTTAAAAAAAAAAAAAAAAAAAAAACTAAAAACTCTCCTTGGCTTTAGGGATTCGGGGTATCTCAGAGAGCAGCTACAAAGGACCTCATGAAAAGAAGAAGCCAAGCTGAATAATTTCCCAGTGCCTACAATCCAACACACTGCTAGCAAGGCCAGTGTTCTGCGTGAAAGAAGAAATGTATCTCCCCCGACATGTGGACGTGGGGCCAGTCGCTCCTGGATCAAAGACTCCTTTAGTCCTTCCCACACTCGCACTCGCGTAAGTTACAGGAAGACCCAACAGAGGAGTTAGCTGCTCGATCCATAGGTTCTGTTTGCCGACACTTCACCTGCGACAGGGACAGCCGGCAATGCTGGCTCAGCGGCTCCCTGCTCACTTGGATGTGATACTATGTCAACAGCGTCCTGTAGGCCGCGGCGGCCTCTTTGTCATTATTTTTTTAAGCCTTGGATCAACTCCGGAGGCTCAACTTGCTTTTATTTTCGTTGAGGGTACCAAATGAATTTGTCATCACTCGTTCCCTCAAGCAGAGGAAACAACTGCCATCAGTTGATGCCATCAACTGCAAGATACTGAAGTCACAGGTGGCTTCTAAGAACCCATATGCCCTAAAATCTCCAGCTGTTTGACTTCAGGAAGGACACACGTATTTTAATTGCTCAGAATTTTTAGCCCAGCACTGCTCCAACTTTAACACGCGCACGAATCTGCCGGGGGGTCTTGTTAAGGTGCAGGTTCGGACTCGGTGGGTCTGGGATGGGACCTGAGATTCTGCACTTTTAACGAGCTGCCAGAGGACGCTGAAGCTGCTGGTGCAGAGACCACACCTTGCACGGTGGGCGGGTCCAGAGAAGCTTTATTTATAGAAGGTACGTGGTGGCAGAGTCTTCAAGCTCTGGGGTCAGACCACCCGGATTTGCACCCAGCCTCTACTGCTTATCCCTTCTTACTTTCCGTGGGCCTCGGTTTCCTCATTTGTGGAATGGCGCTCAAAATAATAGTACAGACAGGGCTGCGATGAGGGTGAAACAAGGCAATGCGTATAAACCACTCAGCACCGTGCGTGGTGCATGGGCACTCAGACAGCGAGCTCTTGCTGTTCTAGTATCATCACCGCTCACAGTTGCCTGGGGTTCACCTCCTTGCCAGCCAAAAATCAAACAAACAAACATACAAAAAAAGAAAACCCAGAAGAGTCCCTAGAGGCAGAAGAAGTGAAATTGCAAGTTTCTGACCCTCACGACCCAACCTACCAGCTTAGGTTGTTACCAAAGCAAGTATACCGTAGTTTGACAAGGGCTGTGTGTGTCTGTGTGTGTGCGCGCGAGTCTGTGTTTTCGAAAATCTCAGGTGGGGCAAAGACAATATATGTCACCTAAATATTTGTAGCCCTGTAATATGCTGAAATTAAAAATTTTAAATTAAAAAAAAAATCTAGGTCACGTTGTCTAGTGCAGAAGGAGCACAGACCTTGAAGTCAGGTGGCCCAGGGTGCAAATGAACCTCTGAGAGCCTCTGTTTGCTTACCTGCGACGTGGGGACAACCAAACCTACCAGGTAGGGTTGCTGTGAGGACCAGGGATAAGTGCCTGCCCCGTATGCAGCAGGTTCTCAATAATTGGAGGCTGTTATTACGCTCGTCATCAAAACCCCATCCTCCCAACAGCAACCGGGAGAGGAAACCAATACAGCCGGCAACCGAGCCTTGATAACTCTGTTCGCCCTGGACAAGCAGAGTCTACCTGCCCACATGAAGAGGATGATGAGGAAGAGCAGGACTGCTCCATGCTCGGGGGAGAGCTTTGCCACGGCCTCAGATACAGACAAGGGTGCTGAGATTATGGGATGCAAGAGGTTTTTCTCCGTGGTCCAGATGAGACCAAGCTGGGAAATGGCAGGAAAGATACACAGCTGCTTTCTTGGAGAGCTATTCATTCACTCCCTCACTCATTCGTTCAGGATATTTGTAAGCTGACTCGTGTGTCCGCTGCTCTACGGGACTCTCAGTGGGGAAGAAGACAGAGCAGAGGCCCCAGCCCCAAGGAGTACCCATTTCATGGAAGAGACAGAACTACATAAATGAACAGATCAATTTAAAGTTGGGGCACAGCCAATGAAGTGAGGGCGCCTATGAAAGAGGTTAGCAGGATTGCTAGGAAGTCCTCTCTAATGAAATTATATTTAAGCCACATCTTGAAGGATAGGAAGGAGTCGACTAAGTGCAGAGTAGCGGGAAGAGCATTGCAGGCAGAGGGAATTATGAGTTCGAAGGCCCTGGGATTGGGAAGAGCAAGGAGGAAAATGGCAGGAAACAAAGCCAAAAAGAGCCAGTAGTGACCAAGTCATGCAGGACCTCATAGGCCATAGTGAGGATGCTGGATTTTACCCTAAAGGCCACAGGATGGCACGAAAGTGTTCTTAATACATCTATCTTACAGACTCATCAATTGCACAATGCAGAAATCAAATCTCACAACGGCCTGAGACTATGGAGTCAGAACTTGACCTGTCAGGGCTTCTGCTCCCAACTCGAAACTGGAGGTCTCTGTCCCTGGGGACATAACCCCAGCAGGGAATTTCTTTAAGCCTTTTGCATTCATTGTCAAAGGGGCCGGGGCTGTACCTGCAAGTCCCAGGTGGTGCTGCACAGACCGGCCCCCACGGGGCAGGCCCTTATTAGGAGAAGTCAAGTAAATCACTGCTGAGCAACCCCTTCCTCCGCCACAAGCTCAGTGCTCCCAAGGAATAAGTAAATCCCTACATAAATTGCCCGGGCAGCCTCCTTCAATTACACAAATCCAAGACAAGACAAGGAGCAGCGGAGATTCTCCTCCGGCAGGTATGAAGGCTAAAAGCAAAGCTAGGGAGCTAAGGCATAATCCCCACGCTGCTCGCAGCCAGAAAGAAGCAAACCGCCCCGGGGTCTCCTGGTCCTTGGCTGCTTTGCTAAGCCCCAGGCCGACCCGAGGCTGGGTGGCCCAGGGGAAGGCGGCTTCCTTGCCCACCACGGAGACATTTAGGGTGCTTCGGGAAAGAAGAGAGAGGGTCCCTTCTTCCTTTACCAAGAAACTCGGGCATCCTTCAGGGAGGAAGAGCTGGGGGAGGATGCTCAGGGGCCCGTCTTTCCCCAGCTCTGCACCCTGCAGTACAGCAAGATCTCTCCCACTCGGAACAGGAGGAGGCCTGACACATCCACACCTGCAGGGAAGCCAGGGGCCAGGGGGAGGGTAACGAAATGAGGACACAGAAGGGAGGAGCCCCAGACCTCCCTCCCCACCCCTGCTTCCGCCGAATTAAATAAAAGAGGTTTCCAAGAGAGCGCCCTCCGACTGCACTGTTTTGCTTACTTACTTCTCAGTTTGCTTTTCTTAATTACAAAAATAATACAAAGTCCTGCTCACAGCATTTTTGTGTTAGCTGATTGATTTCATTATCTCATTTGGACTATTCTGCATTATTAGTGGGCTTTAACATTTTCTCAGGCATCTGTTAACCTTTGAGTTTTTCTTCTCTAAACCACGTGTTAATTTTCCCCTCCCATTTTTCTTTGAGGGTGTCCTGTCTTGCTCTTAATTCGTAAGTCATCTTTGTGCATGAAAGACATTGACCCTTGGGCAAGTATCACCAACATTTTTCCCTCCAACTATTTGTTGGTTTCTCTTGATGTTCTTCATGGTGTTTCTTTCTTTTTTTTTTGAGACAGAGTCTCACTTTGTTGCCCAGGCTAGTGTGAGTGCCATGGCGTCAGCCTAGCTCACAGTAACCTCAAACTCCTGAGCTCAAGCAATCCTTCTGCCTCAGCCTCCCGAGTAGCTGGGACTACAGGCATGTGCCACCATGCCCGGCTAATTTTTTCTATATATTTTTAGTTGGCCAATTAATTTCTTTCTATTATTGGTAGAGATGGGGTCTCGCTCTTGCTCAGGCTGGTTTTGAACTCCTGACCTTGAGCAATCCACCTGCCTCGGCCTCCCAGAGTGCTAGGATTACAGGCGTGAGCCACCTCGCCCAGCCTTCATGGTGTTTCTTAAACTCTCTGAAGGGACCACAAAGCAGCCATCTGATTCTGCCAAAAATATTTTGTCTTTGAAACATGGTTTCTAGAACGTCCATGAGTCACCTGTTCATGTGTCCAAAATGTCTCAGAACTCCTTCTGCTTTTATGAACCACGCTGTCTGGCCTACAGCTCCAACAGACTCTTTTTCTGCCTCTGTAGAGGCAGTGACCAGATCTAAAGAACTTCTGAGTCACACTCTGAAGTCCTGATGCCACCACAAACAAAGGGCCATTTCTTGATGGGCTGGAGAAGCCCTAGGTCACTGAAAGGCAAAGCTTACACTCTCTTGGTCTCCCCCAAGCCCTTCCATCTCCTCCACTCTCTTTTGTCTAAAAGGATTCCTGGCAGCAACAGGTGCCAAGAGTCCCTCTCATAAACCTCATTTCCTTGGTTTCAAAATCCAACTGCATTGGTACAAATGGGGGTGTTTATTGTCTGCTTACAATCTGAAGCATCTGTGAGCTGTGGCATCCAAGAAAATGTGGGGATCCTCACCCCCTGCACCTTTGCACGTGCTATTCCTCTGCCGACACACCACCTCCCTACCCCCACATCCACCCAGCTTGGCCAACTGCTAATCACCTTTCCAACCTCAGCCCAACTAGCACCACCTCCGGGAAGCCTCCGCCAGCAGCCAGGCTGGAATAGACACCCCTCCACACCAGGAAACCCAAGTATCATTTCTAGCACCGTCATGGCATAATTATGGATAACTGTCTGTTTATCTGTCTCCCCGACCTTTTTACAGCACGAATTAGGTCTTTCACCCACGTATCCCTGGCAACTAGCGGAGAGCCAAGCGGAGAGCTCACAAACGGTATGTATCTGTGGAACCCATGGGTCGTTTTCGGTGTTAGAAGCAAGAGAAGGGCTGGCCCCACTGCTGTCTACAAGTCATTCGTACCAGGGCATGGGGTTTAGCTCTGATAGGAGAGTCTTGCTCAAGGAAAGGGGGCTGGTCTTTGCCCTCTGCTTCTCAACTGAGCCCTCAGAATGTCAGGCCTGGAGAGGAGTGTTTTAGTTTGCCTGGGGGCCTTGGGTCACACCAGGTAGTCCAACAACGAGATTCAAGGTGGGCGCTCAGAATCACACAACCTGGATACTGAGGTCGGCCCTTTGGGCACTCAACCACAGACCCAGTGAGGGACGACCCCGGCCACCCAGGCTCTGGGAGCTGCCCCGGTTGGCAATATTCCGTGCTTAGCGTCATACGTGTAGCCGAGAAAGTAGAGCTGCCCATGATTCCACGGGACGAGGACAACTGGCAGCTTCACATTTGGAACTTCCGTGGCCTCTGCCCTGTGCGCCCCTTCCCTGGGCCGGTTTTGGTCTGTATCCCTTAGCTGTGACAAACTACAACGTGGGCGTCCGGCTTGCAGTGGGTTCTGCGAGCACCGGGTGACTCGTCGAAACCAAGGGTGGTCTGGGGACCCTCAGACTCGCAGTGGATGTCAGAAATGGGGATGGTTCTATGAATTCCCCCCACCCTGTCTTCGCAGCTCCGCCCATCGGGGACATTCTGAAGGAAGTGGCTACGATAATAACCCACTTGGGAAGCGTGAACCACAAAGAAGAGGCCAACTTTCGGAATGCCAAGACTGTCGGCAAAACCACCGTCGTGGGCGCTTGGTTCAGGAAAACCAGCCTTGGCATGGGGCTGCTCCTGCGGCCCCCCGCCCTGCCAGGACAGAGGCGGGCAGCCTCCCCGGGCAAGCAATGAATCACGCGTGCCTGCTTGCCGCTGCCCCTCTCGCCGACAGATGACGGGGCAAAAATAGAAGAGAATCCCTCCTTTATAAATATCTTTACATGCTAAATGTCTCTAAAAAGCGCCATGTGCCAAGCTAGTCTGCTAAGAAACAGATGCAGAACAGATGCAAAGGCCCATGAGGTAGCTGAGAAGTTAAAGAATTTTAATTCAACAAGAGGCAAGTAAAGTTTCTTGGGAGCATGACATGATCCGTGGAGGGCTGGGGAAGGTCTGGGGGCCAGGTATCAGCAATGACA
>VSMD01084566.1:0-19806 GCA_008750895.1 Mirza zaza
ACTTTACTAAAATCATTTATCAGTTCCAGGAGTTTCTTGGTTGAATCTTTAGGATTTTCTAAATATAATATCATATCATCAGCGAAGAGTGAAAGTTTGATCTCTTCTGCCCCTATTTGGATACCTTTGATTCCACTTTCCTGTCTGATTGCTGTAGCCAGGACTTCCAGCAGTATGTTGAATAGAAGTGGAGATAGAGGGCAGCCTTGTCTGGTTCCAGTTCTAAGTGGGAATGCTTTCAGTTTTTCCCCATTCAGTATGATGTTGGCTATGGGTCTGTCATATATGGCTTGTATCATTTTTAGGTATGTCCCTTCTATGCCTATTTTATTGAGTGTTCGTATCATGAAAGGGTGTTGAATTTTGTCAAAAGCTTTTTCTGCATCTATTGAAAGAATCATGTGGTCTACAAATACAACTTTTGATAGAACCGTAAAATATCAGAACTTGAAGAGACTTAAAGATCATCTGGTCCAACTCTCTCTCATTTTCCAGGTGAGGAAGTGGGCTCTGCTACCTTGTGATCAGCTCACCCCTCACACAGCAGATGCTCGAGAGCAGGTTTCATGGTTCTCCACGCTGTGGCTGTTGCTCTAAGCTCTACACAACTGACCTCAACGCGCCACCAGCCTCCTGTTGGAAGAGGAGCCATTGGCTAAATAACAAGGCTCTGACGATAATGGGACATCAGCTACAGCCTGACCTGGCAGCTCAGGGTTGATAGACACCTGCAGGTATGTAAGTGCCTTGAGGCAGTGTTTCCATCTGACTAGATGAACACTAGGGAACGTGAGCTTGAGTTTGGGTTTCAAAGAAGTAAAGTTTTAAGGCTTGGGGTATATAAAGAGAAGAGGAGAATGTGCCTCTTAGTTGGAGTCTAGGGGAAGGCAGGATAATCGACCTTTGATGATGGGGTAGGGAAGTAGATGTGCTTCCAGTGGTTTGGGGAGGTGTTGACCGCAAAGGTGACAGATTCCGTGTGCCCCATCTGAGACTGGTGGCCACGTTGGTAAATGTCAGGGGGCATTTTTAGGGGAGGATCTAACAGAGAATCTGGAGCAACCAGCTGTGGCACAGGGGTGGGGCCTCTGGCTCTGAGTATAGGGCCAGAAACCCTGTTAGGGACAGTAATAGGGACATTGAGAGGAGGCACAAATTTGGGAGAAATGAGGATTGAGTAACTGATTCAATTACTTAATGATAATTCAGCAAACAACACAGACACATACAACTCTAATCTTCGATTCCAGGAAACTGAGTTTAGTGGAGTTGCCATAACAACTGGGATTCGAGGATGACACCTGTTGGCATTCAGGACGTGGCATAGGAGGGCAGCCTCAGGATGAATAGAACTTCTCCAGGTGGGTGATGAGGGACTCCAGGGAATTTCAGGATGTCCAAAGACAGGTGCACTGGGGAGTTGGAGTGAGGGATGCACACAGAGGGGCAGTGTTGCGAGACCAGAGTCTGCGCTAAGGGGCGTGGACTCGATGCGTTTGGTGAGGAAGGGGTAGTTAAGGTCATCCTAGTTGGTGGTGAGAAAAAGCGAGTATCTGTCAGAATCACCAGGAAAGAGAAAACGAGCATTACAAAAGGGGAGAATCTCTGGCGGTGTGAGGTATGTGTGACAGGATGTGGTGCCCAGTCATAGTCGAGGGTGCAGGAAAGAGAATTAATCTAGAATCTTCCTGACTTCTGATTTTGGCACTAGGCCAGCTCCACTCCCAAGCGGAGGGGAGGCCCAGGTTAGAAATAACTGAGAATCGAGCTGAGGCAGGTGGGGCTGGAAGGGCTGACAGAAGTGTGCTCAGGGGTGGCACTGGGTTTCGAGACGGATTTGGGAATCGTCACTGCAACCCAAGCCCCAGGAGCAGGTGCTCTTCTCATGTGGGATGACACACTTGTACTTCCCTATGGCTGTTCCCTGTGGAGAGTGTGGACCCTTTTCCTTTGTAGCTTTTTTTTCCCCGTAACTGAGAGAGAGATGACAGACCCAGGATTACCATGGGCTTGTTCTGAACTCAGCCAAGGAGAAGAAACGGAAAACAAATGAACCGACCCAGGGCAGGTGAGAAGAGAGACACACGTGGTCCATTAGCATAGAGCTGGGAGGTGTGGAGGGGGTTGGATGGGCCTTTACGAGCAGAAGATTCTAGCACTGCTGCAGCCCCTTAGCCCTTGGGGCTCTGTCTGCAGGACTGGCCATCTGTGTCACTCGCAACCTGCCCACTTCATGCAGAGGTCACAGGGAGGAGCCAGAGTCTCTCCAGTAACTTTTCCACGCAGGGGCTCAGTTTCCCTCACTGGGGCCGGGAGGCAGGATGCCTGGCTCTCTGGGTATGGACGAGGTGGGGCACAGAGGCTGGGCGGGTCTGCAGGTGCCTGGAGGCGCACAGGGCAGGGGCGGCCAGTGGCTCTGGCATCTGAATTCTGGAGGCCATTAGCCCTTGGGAAGTGCAGGGTGGCCAGCCTGGGTTGTGACGAGGACATGAGTCCCTGGGGATGTGGAGGCAGGGGGTGGGCCATGGGACGCTGGGCATGGGACTGCTTTCTGAGAGGGAGGTGTCACGGTGACTCCTCCAGCCAGTGCTCCTGTCTGCCTCCCCACCCAGGCCCCAACATGTGCCACTGGCCTGAGTCCAACTGGACCAGCCCACAGGAGTTTGTGATCTTGGGCTTCTCCGGGTGGCCGCAGGGGCTCCGTGTGCTGCTCTTCGCCCTCCTCCTGCCACTCTACCTGGCCACGCTGGCGGGGAACCTGCTCATCCTGGCCCTGGCGCTGGTGGCCCCGTCCCTGCGCACGCCCATGTACTTCTTCCTGGGGGCGCTATCTGCGGTCGAGGCGGCCTACACGCTGGTGCTGACCCCGCGCATGCTGGCCGGCTTCCTCCTGCCCCCTGGGGGCCAGGCTGTCGCCCCCTCCACCTGCGCTGCCCAGATGGGCCTCTTTGTGGCTCTGGGGGGCTCGGAGTGCCTGCTGCTGGCCGCCATGGCCCTGGACCGCTACCTGGCCATCTGCCACCCCCTCTACTACCCCCAGCTCATGACCACTGGCCTCTGCTGGGGCCTTTTGGCCTCTTGCTGTGCGGGTGGCTCCATCCTGGCCTTGGGCCTCACCACTGCAGTATTCCAGCTGCCCTTCTGCCGTGGCGGCCTGGTCAACCACGTCTTCTGTGACCTCCCAGCCGTGCTCCTGCTGGCCTGCGGGAACCGGGACCTGCAGGAGCACGTCCTCCTGGCGGCCTGCCTGCTGCTGCTCGTGCTGCCTCTCATCCTGATCCTGCTCTCCTACACCCGGGTGCTGGTGGTCATCCTGGGAGTTGGGGGTGCTGCTGGCCGCCGCAAGGCCTTCAACACAGTGGCGTCCCATCTCACTGTGGCCGTGCTCCACTACGGCTGTGCCACGGCCATGTATGCCAGGCCCCTGAGCAGCCGCTCCCTGGAGGAGGACAAGCTGGTCTCACTCATCTACATCAACCTGACGCCGCTGCTCTACCCGGCCATCTACACGCTGAGGAACCGGGACATGCAGGGGGCCCTGCAACGGGTGGTCAGCCAGAGGACCCTGGGGCTGGCCCACCAAGCTGATCTCACGTGATGCTGAGTGAGTCCAGGTAGTGGCATCTGTCCTGAGACTTTCCCCTCCAATGGAAATCTTGCCCTTTCAGAGCCATCCAGGGCTCCCCAGTGCCTGCTGGACATAAACCTGAGCACAGCTACAAGGACCTCCAAAAGCTGACCCCAGCCTGATCCTTCTTGTGTTCATGGCTTGAGCAGGACAGGCCTTGGTTGTGAGGGTATCTCCTGAGCATTATAAGAGGTTCAGGCCCCATGAGTTCAGGCCCTTCTCACTAGATGCCAGTAGCATCCTCCACCCCACCCCCAGATTCAATGATCAGAAACATCATCGGACATTGCCTATCCCCTGAGGGACCTGAGGAGTGCAAAACCACTGCTGGCTGAGAACCACTGCTCTAAACTCTGGCCACACAGCATCTTTTGAAGAGAAATGAGTATTAATGTATAAGAAGTTTATAGCAGCACTATTTATAATAGAAATTGAAAATGTCCATGAACAAACAGCAAACAACTTGTGGCATATTCACCTGATGGAACACTATACAGCAATAAAATAGAACTGCTGCTACCAGCAAAAAATAAGGACAACACAGATGTAATATGGAGTCTAAGAAGCAAGATACAGTGAGTACCTACCATGTGGTTTCACCTAAACAAAGGCCAGTGACAAACTGACTGTGGCTGATGGTTGATGTCATAATGGTGATTACCTGGGTTAAGGATCTGGGTTGGCAGGGCCAACCAGGGAGATTGCCTGGACACTGGAGACGTTCTATATCTTAATTTGGGTGGTAATTATATGGCTATAAACATGTGTAAAACTCCATCAAGATGCACACTTAAGATGTGTGCACTTTACTATTCAGTCTTTCCTTGGTGTCCACAGGGGACTGGTTCTAGGAAACCCCTAAAACTCAGATGGTCGAGTCCCTGATATAAAATGATATATTTGCATATATCCCATGCACATTCTCCCAAATACATAAGTCACCTCTAGATTGCTTATAATACCTAATACAATGTAAATGCTATTAATCATTATGCTGTATTTATATTTTTCATTTAAAAAAAACTTATTTTCTCCCATCCAAGTACTAACCAGGCCCGACCCTGCTTAGCTTCCGAGATCAGACGAGATCGGGCACGTTCAGGGTGGTATGGCCATAGACAAAATACTTATTTTCTATCTGCAGTTGATTGAGCCTGTGGATGCAGAGGGCCAAACTGTATGTAAAATAAACTGCAGCTGATTCACGGGAGTCAGGAGCAGAGGCAGGCCTTCCACGCACTCACGCCCTCGGGCTGCTTTATGTCCCCGTGTACTCCCTCTCTCCTATGACAATTCCTACCCTACTCAGGGATTAGCCCAGACACCATTTTCTCTGCAAAGCCCTCCTTGGTACTTTTCCTTCCTCATCTCAGTGACCACTGTTATTCTAAAAAATAATTTTGGTATCTACCTTAGACTGTGAGCTCATTACAGCCAGATTGCTGATAGACCCTATTATTTCAAGATCCATGAACTTGGTGGTTCTTAAATATTTGACAGAGGAATAAACCATAGAAAAGCCCTGGGTAGTTCTGGGGTCTCACATAGTAACTATAGGGCTGGGGACATAACTCTTGAATCCTGTAAGATTGAATCCTCCTCTGGAGTCTTTTCTCCAAGAGGGTCTGAGCTGGCTGTGAGGAAGGACCCCAGGTGGCAACTCTACCAATGCCAAGTGGCCTTGCAAGTAACAGGCATGTAAGTTGGTATAAATAACTGCAGTCAGAAAACCTGACACCTGATCATATCTCTGAGGCCAGTGTCCTAGATTCCAAGGAAGGAACTTTTCCCTAAGATATTACTAAGGCCCATCCTCGGCCAAAAGACATTTCCTGAACAGCCCATGCAGGAACCAGAAATCTTAGGGGCAGAATCAGTGCAGGTAAGTTCAGCTTACCTGCCCTCCTGGCTGGAGAAGGTGTACGTCTATCACAGCTGATCTGGAAGCTGGGAAGAATTATAGCTAAGCAGGCCAGACAGAGCACAAGACTTTATTTTTTTACAGTGATTTCAGATTCACAGCACAATTGAGAGGACGTATAGACATCTCCTGTGTACCCCACCCCACACAAGATGAACTCCACTTGAGGTTATATGTCAGAATCCTGAGAAACGTGGGTTGAAGGTGTCTTCCTCCCACAATGTTTTGTTTCAAAGATCACAACAAATTTCTATGTTAATTGTTCAGTTTTTCTGCTGGGACAGGAATAGAACAAAGTCAAAATTCTAACTTACACGAGATGCAGTCAGAGTTTGTGACTCAACCAGGTAAGCTCTTGCCCTACCAATAGACAGACAAGCTTTTGGTCTCTGGTCTACCTCCTCCCTGGATGTACAGCCTTTTGAAAATTCTGAATTTGTGAATTATGACAGGGCCAGCTCCCTGCCTGGTGTGGCTCCAAGGCCTGTTTCTTGTCCTCTATAGTCTGTAACATTTAAACCCACAGTGCAGCTGTAGCATCAACTCACAGATTTTATTTCTGGTGTTCAGTGCCCTCTGTGTAGCTGGCATCTGGAAACTTCTCTTGTTTTCTTATGAGCTGAATTATGCATTGAAAAGAATATTAGCCTTGTGTTGCCTGTCATTTCCAGCATTTTCCACTTAGTGCACCAGATTGCCTGAAATGGGAGCCCTAACCTTTCACATTTAACATGTAAACAGAACTTACAGTTGATTGAGAGGTATCAGAAGATATCATGAGATTGCTAGCTTCCAGACTCAGGGCTCTGGAATACTTGCCAGGACACATGGCAGGTGGTGCTGCAGAGGGACCTCTGGTTTGGTAATAAATTCATTTTGTTCCAGGTATAATATATAACACAAAGACAAGGGTGTGCTTTAGTATAGAAAGTCTTGAAAGATATTATTCTATATATTATGGTATATATCTCTACAAATTCAAAATTATGTTCAGCTCACCAATGCAACTAAAAAATAAAGATTATTTTTATGTAGCACACTCAGGAACATAACCCCTATATACCTCTGGGAGTGTTCTGATGCTTAAATCATTAAGACAACAGATATAATAATCTATTCTCATATTTAAAAGCTTAATATCCACAGTTGACCATAGATACCCTTTAAGCATATGCTATAAAAATATATCACTCTAGTGAAGAAGGTTTCCCTAATCTACCAGGTGGTCAGAATTTCAGTTTGGTGTGGCGCTCTGCAAAGGGGTGGCGATGGACTGCCTGGCTCAGGGCTCTTCCACACGCAGGACATCCACAGGTTTTCATTCCCAGATGTCTTGTGACTTCTTGACGATGACTTGCTCTCACACTCACCCATGCAGTTTCTCCCTGGTGTGAATTCTGTGATGCCGAATGAGGTTGGCCTTCTGGGAGAAGGTCTTCCCGCATTCGGATCACGCATAGGGCTTCTTTCCCAGGTGCGTCCTCTTGTGGATGATAAGGCACGAGTTCTGGGAGAAGGCTTTCCCGCACTCGCTGCACCCGTAGGGCTTCTCGCCTGTGTGCGTGCGCTGATGTAGAATGAGGTGCGACTTTTGGAAAAAGGCTTTTTCGCACTCACTGCAGCCATAGGGCTTCTCTCCCGTGTGGATTCTGTAGTGTATGATGAGGCAGGACTTCCGGGAGAAAGACTTCCCGCAGTCCTGACAGCCATAGGGCTTCTCCCCAGTGTGAGACCGGTGGTGCTCCACGAGGCGCGACTTGTGGGAGAAGGTTTTCTCACATTCCGAACACTTATAAGGCTTCTCTGCAGCACAAATCGTCTTCTGGGAGGTCGTGTTACCACGACTACTGTCTCCACTGGGTCCTTGTTTTGTGTGATTTCCCTGATTGCTGAACCTACTCCCCTGCTCGCTGCACCCATAGGATCTGTCACCCCTGTGGACCCTGTGATGTACGATGAGCTGTGACCTACAGGGGAAGGCTTTCTCACACTTGGTGCACGTGTGGGGTTCCTCACTGCTGTTGCTTCCCTGACCCGCATTAAGGGCTTTGTCATGGCTTAAAGCTTTTATACACTGGCTACATTCACGTGGATTCTCTCCAGAATGCGGAGTTTCAAGCTTAGAATAGAGAAATAAGTTCCCATGTCTGTCATACTCAAATCTCCTCCTTGCAAGGTATGCATTAGGACTGAAGTCCACATTGTATTTCAAACTCTTTCCACATGACTTACATGTGTGGGCTGGTTGTCCTGAAGGGACAAGGTTTGTGTTCTGATGGGAATTTTTTCCAAGTTCATTGCATCCTTGGAGATCTTTTTTGTTCACATTTTTCTGGGCTAGGCCTGCATCACTTGAACGTTTGTCTTGGTGTTCCTTTTGTCTACCTACTTGTGTAGCAACTTGCCAAACTTCTAGGAAAAAAATGACATAAACTTGTTAATTTAATTTTGTGATATGCTACTAGAAAGATTATTTCAGAAATGTTTGGGAGGAGGATTAATTTTGTGCTTTTGAGCCTAATTGCCCAGGCTAAAATAATAACTCTTCCATGACAACAACTTCCTAGTCACTTGGATTTTGAAAAGAAAAAAAAAAAAAAGCAAGACATAGGAAAGGGATAAAACATCAATGAATGTAAGTAGCTTTGCTGTTATTGAGTTTCACATAGGAGACTGGCAAAAGAAACAGACAAGTCAAAGTGAGCCAGCAAGAGACACTGGAAAGGAAGTGGCTTCAAGGCAGGGACGTGTCGATGAACCACCTCACTGAACAGCGTGCAAGGGGGAGCCCCTGATTTGCAGTAGCTCCCCTCTTCCCTAGTGGAAACAGTCCCCCACTGTGGCTGGTTTCTAGTTGCCACAATGTCACCGCTGAGTGCACAGCTGGGAAGGTTCTGGCATAATTGGCTATGACAGGCCAGTCCCAGACAGCTCTAGCATATCCCCATGTGAGGGGGGAGATGTGACAAGGATAGCTCTAGCATATCCCCATGTGAGGGGGGAGATGTGACAAGGATAGCCCAGCAGGAGATGAGGGGTATACATTTAGGAAATTTGAGCAAAGATTAAAGAAAGACTAGGGTTTCCAGGGGAATGGAGAGAGAAGAGTGTTTAAGAAATTTGAGCTAAGGACTCAGGCTGAAAGAGGTAAAAGCGATGCTAGTCCCTTGCTGTATTCCTGGGGTACAGGAAGGCTCGTCACTGTCTGCACTTCCTGTGTCCTTTCCCCCTTAAGTTCCCTCATTCTGCATACCAAGTTAATTTTCTCAAAGCATTACATCCTTCCTTGTCCACTCTGCAGTGATTTGTCTTGCCATGGACCTCCACATCTTTATTATGTCCAAAAGAAGGACACGAGAGTAAGTACAAGCCATCCTTACCCCAGAGTCAGGTTCCCTGCTGCTCTGACGCCTATACCACCACTTCCTTCAGGACACCCCACCTGGCTGATAGCCAGACCCTCACTGGGCCCCTTTCCATGTGCCTGATGGGCCTTGCTTCAGACCAACCTCCCACTAAACCCACACATGTTGTATGTCCTTCGACATGTTGGTTTTGACACCACTATGGAATCCACTTTGAGAATCTTAAATGGCAGAGTCTTCATTCTGTACTTAGATCCTTATATGCTTGTATCTTTACTTACATTTTAAACCAAAAACTCTATCACCTATGGCACCCCTGGCTACCCTTCTGTTTAGAAGCTCAGTTCCTGAGCCTGACTGCTGAATTCCCAAGAGGTAAAGACCATCACCTACTGCTCTCCACCCATCAAACTGTCCAGGGTGGGACCCAGCAGGGAGTATTTTTAGAGCTCCCCACATGACTCTGGTGGGGATCCCCAGTGAATAGCAATTGCCCTAAACAAATGCCTGGCAAAGAATACCTGTCCTGGAAGGAAAGGAAAATCCCTCCCTTGAAGAGGGATTTAGTGAGCGCCCACTGCAAGTTTCCCATGGCAATGAGAACAAATGAAATAAAGGCTCTGATCCCCAAGGGTTATGCTGAGATGAGGGAAGCTGCATTTATAACTGTTAGGCAGATGGGACCATATTACATGGTTTTGAAAGAGGAGAAATTTAAAAGTCATATATAAAAGGTAACACACTAAGGCTGGGTAGCAGAGTAACCAGATGCATTAAGTAAATGAAGTCGGCATTAACATCCAAGATCAACTAGAACCAGTAACAGAATCGGGATAACCAACTAGTAATTAAACCCTCCAGGCATATGATATGTTTGGGGGTGATGTGAGAAGAAACAGAAAAAAATGGAAGGAAATTAAAGGAATTAATTTAAAAAGGACCTACAGGATCAGAAAGAAAAGACAATGAGAAGATTCCGTGGTGACCAAGCTATGCTAAGCCAGAGCATGTGAGAAGGAACTAGCGTCTAACAAAAAAGACTGCCAGCTCTCAATTACCCAGCCCCTTCATTTTCTACAGCAGAAACTCAGCAATCAATATGAGTAAATGCAACACAAGGGACACAATGGTGATTTAAAGCCATCAATTTGTGCTGAAGGACAGGAATGGCTGTCACCTGCTCACAGGTGTGAAGGAGCAGATGAGAACTGAAATACAGGTGTAGCAAGTAAGTTCCCGATGCATTTCACAGTGAAAGAAAGGAGGAGGAAAGATTAAAAGAAAAATAAGTGGCACAAAATAACAGCTATTTTAAAATAGGGCAAAGCTATGAATCCCTGAACGCATGGGAAAGCCTATTCTATAACCATGGGGAAAAGCGGAAGACAAATTCTAGAGAAAGACTGAACAATCAAAGTCTTGGTAGACACAGCAGGGCAGAATAAAAGGATAAATGAAGACAGACGACATCTTTCTCCACCATCCAGGGACAGGAAGGTAATTGTGTAGTGAGTGGTGTGTGAGGGTGACAGGATCATTTAGGCATCTCAAGGTCTGAGGCCAAATGGCCACAGATGCTTGCAAAGGCCCAAGGCCGTGAAGAATGGTTGCCTGGAATGAGAGAGCACCCGAAGTCCTGCTCTGTTACCTCCTGCAGGCTGTTCACTCACCTGGGAAGCTCCACCTGCGCATCTCCTCCTTCTCCACCCATGGCTCTTTCCCCTGCTCCAACCTGGAGATCACAGCTGGTTTGCTGACTTGACACCCTGTTTGTGAAAAATAGTTACGGGATTTGTGTTGAGCCACACAGGCCCTCTAAACAAACAGACGGGACATCTCGGCCAAAAAACAGATGTCTCACATGGCAGGTAGCTTCACAAATAATCCAAGTGAGATGGAGGCTCTGACCGCTGAAACCCAAGGCCAAGCCCTTTTAGAATCTAAGAGGTTTCATGGTTTTACAGAACTGAGCGAGGAAACGCACTCAAGATACAGCCTGCAGACCACCGGGAAGCTATCCTCACCTATGGAGACCAGGTGGCTGTAGTTCTCCAGCATCACATCCCGGTACAGGGTCCTCTGCGCAGAGTCCAGCTGCTGCCACTCCTTCCGAGTGAAGCCCACCGCCACGTCCCCGAATGACAGTGACCCCTGGAAAAGCACGTTCCTGATTAACCTGCAGTGGTCGGCACTGAGCACCATGGCAAAGGCGTGGAGATGATCTTACCACCTTCAGAGTCAGGCTGCCCCATATTAAGTTATACAGGATGCTTAGCATACCCCTAACTCTGTACTACACTTTGTGGGAGAGTTAAAAAAAAATCCTTAGAAAAGCATCTCACTTCCTTCAGTGAGTGAGCATCTACTGAAGACCTGCGTGCAGCTGGCATCCTACTAACTGCTTCAGGGAAAGAACTGAACAACCTCGCTCCTGTTTTATGGTGCTTAGAGTCTGGTGGGACAAGAAGAATGTGAAAGGCTGAACGATAAGATCACATGACGCTGAGCTTCAGGGTAGTTAAGTACAGCACGTGGGGCAGTGCTTCAAAGGAGATCATGATCAAGCAGAGTCATGAAAGATAAACGGTGATCTGATGCCTGGAGCATGTTCCTGTCAACAGCCCTGGCACGGGCAAAGGAGTCACTTCGCTGCAAAGTATGGTAGGAGCTGCAAAGAGGTGAGGGTGACAATGTAAGGAATAAGGTATGTGTGACAGAGAGATCACATAAGCAGATCACAGGAGAAATTAAGGGTTTTTTTTTTTTCCTGTGCGCCATGGGGACTCCCACATCACGATATTTACAGAGAAAAACTACAAAAGATGATCTGATGTGGAAGCAGGGCATGTCACTGGAAGGGAGAGTAGGAGATAAATTAGGGCACAATCCTAATCCTCGACATGAGATGGTCATAATTAAGGTGGCAGCGAGAGGAGAGAAGAGAAAGGATTCCACAGAGCGGGGCTTAGATCAATCTCCCCTTCTATGAATCAAAGGCCCAAATTTTACATTTCTAAACTTACATCTATTAGAAAAAAAGAGCATATACTTGTGTACCAGAAATAAGGAGTGAAGTCACAAAAGACAAAGATCATACAAGGTGGGCAGTTTTACCTACATTGTAATTTATATAGATGCTACTTTAATAAAAGTTAAAAGCAAAAAAAAAAAAACCCAGAGAAATTTTTAAGAATATAACTGACAAAGGATTCGAATTGGAAACAGGAACTCCTACATACCAGTAAGAAAAAGACAAGCAACTCTACAGAAAAATGCATGAAGGACAGAACAGTCAATTCATAGAAAAAAGAATAAATGAAATGATGTTCATGTAACTGTTACTAGTAATAGGAAAAATGCAAATTTTCAAAATAAAAACCCAGAAACCCATTTTGCACCTATCCAATCAGCATTTTCAAGGTATTTCACAGTGAAGAACCAAGAGTTCCAAAGAATGTGGGGAAAAGGGAAGCTCGAACCCTACGGTTGGCAGCGTACATGGATACACGTACCACAGAGAGCAACTTGGCAACAACTAGTAATAGCGCAACACCAAGGTTTTTCTGATTTTAGGTGTATCCTCCCTAAACCCTCACAATGCTTGTTGCCCAAAGGAGGAGTTGAACAAAGATGACAATGATAGCATTGTTTGCAACAAAAGATGAAAAGACAGCTACTGTCTCGATCTACAGGGGCTAGAAAGAATGCATGGAATAATGGAAAGAATGCATGCTAATATGGAAGACCTGACCTTGACCGCTATTGGAAACACAGTGGTGGGCGAAATAGTACACTGCCGGATATTACAATGATACCATTTATGAAAATTTAAAACCACTGCAAATTCTATAGATTGTTCATAGATGCCTATCTATGCAATAAAAATGTTAAAAATATGGACATAAAAATATAAAATCACAGAAGCATTTGCCTCATTGAAAGGAGGAACATATGGAATGGGAAAGAAGGACAAAGCATGTCAGCTGAGAAACAGACTAGCACACGTTAAGGGCACAGCCTCTGAAGACAGACTGCCTGGGTTCAAATCCTAGCCCTGCCACTTGTTAGCTGCGTAGCCTTACACAAGTTACTTACCCTCTCTGGGCCTTAATTTCTTCCTTTGCAAAACTGGAACAATGTATTCATAACTACTCTATCTCCTAGAATGTTGTCTTATTAAATGAGTCAACACACATAGAATACTTTTTACTGTGGTCTTCAGTATCAGCTGCAGTTGTTGTTGCCTAAAATGGTTTCTTTTAAAATGAAAGATCTGAAAGCAATGTGACAAAATTTTAACATTTAATCATTTTGACTGACAGGTATAAAGTCTCTTGATATATTATCTTTTGTACTTATGCATTTTTTCTTAATTTTTCAAGATTAAAAAAAGATCCCTGCCCAACCACTCCTCCAATCCAAAAAAACATGCTGAATAGCAAAACGATTTTGAGATAAAAACTAGAATACATTCATCCTGTGGTATCTGCAGGGGATTTGTCTAGGATACCCCCCCCCATACCTAAATACACGGATAGTCAAGTCCCACCATCAGCCCTAAGGAGCCCGAGAATGCTGCAATGTTTTCCATCTGGGCTTGGTTGAATTTGCAGATGCTTGAATACAGAGGGCCGACTGCACTAGAGGAGTCATCCTCCAGAAAGCAAAAGACAATGTGAAGCTTCAGGAATAGCATGAATTTGGAATAGGAACAAATCAACAAATAATAAAGAAAGAAATAGACGCAGAACTCTGTCGGAATTTATCACATCACACGGAATGCATTTCCAGTGATTGCAAAATAAAACGATCTCATGGCTGGGGCAATGGACATCGGAAAAAAATCGAGTTAGGTATCTACCCCATAACCTTGACTAAAAGAAATCTAAATCCAATTAAGACTGAAGTGTTAAAAAGATGAAACAGTAAAATATTGTTTTGGGGATTCCAATATTATCACATGATAAATAAGGGGAGTGCGTTAAGTGCTATGCAGATAAGTCGGGGGGTGGGGGGGAGGCTTCCTCACAGCGACAGAGGTCAGGGGAAGGTGCCCTGGAAATCTGGCATCAGCAGGGAGAGGAAGGATGGGCAGGACATGCATAGGCGAAGGGGTGGCCCAAAGTGTCCCTGACAGTGGGATGAGAAAAGAATGCAGCAGAGAGACAGGAAACAGCACAAGGCCTTGGAGCAGCAGTGGGAGGTGGGGTGGGGACCAGAAAGGACAGCAGAGCCCGGACCATGCTAAGGAGCCTGGCTCCCTTCCAAGACAATGCCCTGATGCACACGTGTGACCAAGGGCTAAAGTCTGCTTAAGCTGGTGACTTTTATTTATTTTTTTTTGAGACAGAGTCTCACTTTATTGCCCAGGCTAGAGTGAGTGCCGTGGCGTCAGCTTAGCTCACAGCAACCTCAAACTCCTAGGCTCAAGCAATCCTGCTGCCTCAGCCTCCCAAGTAGCTGGGACTACAGGCATGTGTCACCATGCCCGGCTAATTTTTTTTTCTATATATATTAGTTGGCCAATTAATTTCTTTCTATTTATAGTAGAGATGGGGTCTCGCTCTTGCTCAGGCTGGTCTCGAACTCCTGAGCTCAAATGATCCGCCCACCTCGGCCTCCCAGAAAGCTAGGATTACAGGCTTGAGCCACCATGCCCGGCCAAGCCGGTGACTTCTTATATCAATATTGACATATCACACACTGAACCTCTCTCGTCCCACAGAACTGTAGAACGTTAGCCAAGTGTGTGACTTAACACATTAACTGCCAGTGAGCTGTATTTAACTCAGGCTAGTTTTGAGCCCGGGGCTTTGTGGAGCACGTGTAACTCACTCATCTCTTCACCTTGGGAGTCGAGGGAACTATTTTTCAAGGTGCATATAACTCATACACATAAAACAATTAAAATTTTTTCCTTAAATTAGAAAGGATTGTTTTGTTTTCGAAGTTTTTATGTTTTCATAACAAAACACTGTGGCCCCAAGGAAATTTTTGTCTAGTATGACAGTCAATGTGTTAAAATTTTCTAGTAGTCAGACTTTCCTAAAAAGTAAAAAAGAGAAACAGGTAGAATTATCCTTAATATCTTTTGTTTAACGTGATATATCCAAAATATCATTCTGACATATATGTATTATTTTAAAAATCACTGATATGTTTTTCATTTTTTCATACTACATCTTCAAAATCTGGTATGTATTTTATACTTATAGCACATCCCAATTAAGACATATTTTAAATGTTTGTAATAAAATGCAGTCCCATCAAAATGATAAAGTGGTGTTTAATAGAAAAATATTATCTTGTGGTTCAATTTTAAAACTTTTTTTTTTTTTTAAAGATGGTACCTTGTTCTATTGCCCAGCCTAGGGGTATAATGCCATGATCATAGCTCACTGCAGCCTCACACTCTGAGGCCCAAGCGATCCTCCTACTTTAGCCTCCCCAGTACCTGGGACTACAGGCACACGCCACCATGACTGGCTAATTTTTCTATTTCTTATAGAGACAAGGTCTTATCATGTTGCCCAGGCTGGTCTTGAAGTCCTGGCCTCAAGTGATCCTCCCATTCTGGCCTCCCAACATGCTGGGATTATAGGTGTGAGCCACTGTGCCTGGCCCAGTTTTAAAACTTAAATGTCAATTAAAAATTTAGGTCCTCAGTAACACTAACCACATTTCAGGTGCTTGGTAGCCATGCATGGCTAATGGCTACCTTATTGGACAGTGTGGTCTAGACTGCACAAATACTAGTGTATTCCTTTGCTGGGCACAAGGTACTGGTAGATAAAACCACAATCCAGGTCAGTCGTTAAGGGCCCAGTTCTACAGTCTGTCTGCATTCAGCCTCATAGATGTGAGACCTTAGGCAGTTTAATGTCCATAGACTCAGTTTGTCCATCTGTAAAATGGGGAGAGGTAGGTTACATATAATACCCTCTCTCTCAAAGGTTTATTTGTGAAATAATATATGAAAAAGCACAGAAACCAGCATGTAAGTGCTCAACAGATATAGTTTTATAACTTTTGCTTTTACCTTTATTACAGACGGCCCTACCGGGGAAAGCTCTGAGTGAGACTTCGTTTCCTAAAGAACAATAGCTTCCAAGAAAGACACCGAATGAAAACTCCAGTTTCTAGGTTCACAGGCGGGTAGAATCAGCCCTCTCCTCTGGGAAGGCTGGGTGTGGAGCCACTACCTCGTTTTCAATCTCTCATACTGGCCTGAGAGGTTTCTGGTGTCAAACATCCAGCTAGCCCTGGCTTTAGTAAGCACAGACATAGAAACCAAGACCCTGGGAATGCTCTCCTTCCTGGAGTGGACGGTTGTGGTGTTTGTCCACGAGGCCTCAGGCCTCATCTTCCCCTGGAACTGACCCTCTCCTGCCCCCACCTGGCACGGGGTGCTCCTGGGAGCTCCCTGTAGTGGCCCCAGCCCCTGAGCACGGCTGACTGGACGGAGAGGGCCTAAATCTGAACTGAGCTGGACCAAACGAGAATCTTTCCCCAAGACCTTTCAAACTGGATCTAGGAAAGGAGACCTGGCCCCTTCCTGAGGCAGAACGTGTAAATGTGAGGGGGGGAGGCTGCAGCTGTGCTTTTTCTGGCCACATGGACAAAGTCAGTATGAGAAGGAAGTCACAGACACAGGGACAAAGGAAGAAAGGCTCCTGAGGATAGCTGGGTTCCTAGGTGTGAGGGCCTCTGATCCCAGCAAAAAAACTGCTTTTCCAGGGTTCAGCATGCTGCCTGCCTTGTAAGATTTTTTTCCCTATCCTAACCTAGTTCTAGTTGGGTTTCTGGCTCTTGCATAACTTCAAGGGCTCTGACCACCGCACTCCACATTCACGTATTCCTAGAATCCAGGGCAAGGAGTGGAGGAATCTGAGAATGTGGACAGGATCCCTGGAAACACAAAGTCACTGATGTCCAGAGAAAGATAACAGTCAAGTGAGAAAGGACTCAAAGGAGACCAAGGGCAGATGAGTGAGGACCAAGCCCCAAAAAGAGAGGGGAGATCACCTCCTCAGACTCCAGGAGAAAAAGCTGGAAGGTCTTGGATCCTCTTCCCTTCATTCCTCTGTCAAAGACTGAAACTTTGAGCAGTTCGCTCTCCATCTGTGTCAAAAAATCATTATGGAAAATAATCTGAACGTGCAATTCATTCATTCCTCTAGATAATGTGGTGGTGTATCTAGGACACTGTGAACTATAAGACGCTATCTCTGTAGACCTGAGTGTTTTGAGTCCCTGAACAACTGGAATCACAGATGTTTGCTTTGGCATAATATCTACTGTTTATACAGGGGGAAAAAGTCACAAGAGATTTGCTGTTGTGTTTCTTTCAAGGTAGTTATTATTGAGGAACCCGCCTGCTACATCTCAAATATGAAGATCCATCAAATAAATTTCTAAATGCCTGAAAAAGCTTTATTTCCCCTGAGAAGTTGACGTGCTTGTCCAAAACAGACAACACAAGTCATATATTAGATAGAATCCTCCTGCCTTTTTAAAGTGACAGAAATGTCAGACATAAATTTCCAGGGTGCCTAATAAGTCCAACAGTCTCTGCAGTGTATCCACCATGCCTTTCCTACATCTCGACTTCCCATTCCCTTCATATTTTCACTGATCCTGATTTCTGTCTGCATTTTGTTTTATTGGATACCTTCTTATAAGCATCCTGAAATCTCTGGTAAAACAAAGTGTAGTAGAAGGAAATGCCACACTCACCTGTGACATGGTTCTTCTCTGCTGTTCTGGGAAAACAGACACCTGTGAAGGTAGACATTGGGGTGGGGGAGAGAGAATGTAAGAGGCCAGGTGTGGCTGGTGGCCTCCCAAGCAACTGCCGGGACACCCCAGGCACACATGTAAAGAGCCACAAGGAGCCCCATTATCAGAGTGAAGTCCTCACCTTCAGGATGTGATGGGGACCTAATCTTGTGAGGCTTGAACTTGACTTTGTCTTTTTTTTCCACTTATTGAATATGTATATCCGTGTCTCAGTAATCAACATGCAATTTACTACACCCCACCCGCCCCACACACACCCAGAAATATAATTAACAGAAATTTATTCTGAAGAAACAATCATGACTTCGGTCAAAGATCTGGTTGCCAAGAGATTTATTACAGTTTGGTAAAACCCTGAAAAAAACAGAAATAACTAAATATCCAACTTTAGCGGACTAGTTAAATATACAACATCCAAAGGGAAAAAAACATTATGTAGTTAATAAAAATAAAACTATAGGAAACTATTTGACAGCATACTGACACTTGAAAACATGGGAGAAACGTGTATGATGCACACCACCGGGGGATTGGACACATCGGAGGGAGGGAGGGGGGGCAGGGGCAATATTTGTAACCCTAACAATATTTGTACCTCCATAATATGATGAAATAAAAAAAAAAATGAAAAAAAACCCAAAACAACAAAGGTGTGACAATTTTCTTTCAGGATTATGCAAATTACAGTTTTGTCAGTAGTATTAAGAATAAATGTATTGTATTACAGTATTATGGTCAATAAAATTAAAATGATCATTAAAAAAAAGAAAAAAACGTGGGAGAAAACTATTTGATCCAATGCACAGACACACGTCTGCACGCTCACGTGATAACCTCTGAAACGATGTAAGACAAAATGCTGGTAGTAGTTAGCTTTGGGGAGTAAGATAATGATCACATTTAAATTTTCTTCTTTGTACTTAGATGAATTTCTGAGCTTTTCTATGACAAACAGATATTTCAGGTATGATCATTTTTTTTTTTTTTTTTTTTTTGAGACAGAGTCTCACTTCATTGCCCAGGCTAGAGTGAGTGCCATGGCGTCAGCCTAGCTCACAGCAACCTCAAACTCCTGGGCTCAAGCAATCCTCCTGCCTCAGCCTCCCAAGTAGCTGGGACTACAGGCATGTGCCACCATGCCCGGCTAATTTTTTCTATATATATTTTAGTTGGCCAATTAATTTCTTTCTATTTATAGTAGAGATGGGGTCTCGCTCTTGCTCAGGCTGGTCTCGAACTCCTGAGCTCAAACGATCCGCCCACCTCGGCCTCCCAGAGAGCTAGGATTACAGGCTTGAGCCACCGCGCCCGGCCAATGATCATTTTTTAAAGTTATTTAAAAAATATGTATAGCCTACCAATCTTCCAACCAAAAGCTTCTACCACCAGCTCTGCCCTTGGCGTTGAGGAAATTCACAGGAGTATCTAAAAATGGGTTCTTACAGGCAGAGGTCATTAAATGGAGGTTAGCTGAGGTAACTGGAGGTTTATTAACATGGGGCTCTCAAGTCTATCCACAAAGCCTGCTAAGTTTTGTCCTCTCATGGTTGTAGTTTGTCAAAAGTAACTTATTAAGAATCGGTCTGGCTAAATTGGGCTGATCTCTGCCCAGGAAGTGGTCCTGGTCTGGCTCTGCCACTTACAAAAGATATAGGGCCAGATTTGAGGATTTTGGTGCCCTCCCCTCCTTTCCTCACTTCCTAGGGAGCAGGAGGGCTCAGAAACAAACGTGCTGCGGCCAGAAGCACCAGCGGGCCCCACCCCCATCTTTCCTGAGCAGACCGGAGGCTAACCTCAGGAGTGTTCCCTGCAGGACAGGACAGAGTCCGCAAGGTCACCCAGGTGGCCTCAAGCCCTGAGTTAGATTCAATAATTCTGCGGAGACATTGAAACTGTGGAATTACAGTAACTCTGCAAAGAATTCTGAGGGTATTTTTAAAAAACTAGATACTATCTAAGAGCTTAAAAATAGAAATTGGTTAAAAAATTATGAAACAATCAAGGCATGCCAAACTATGAATTAATTTAAAAAATATTTGACATGGGAAGTTCTTCTAGCAATACCAGTAGGTTAAAAAAAAAAAAAAAAAAAA